>CM024612.1:34896517-34982077 GCA_014182575.1 Eucalyptus decipiens | reverse complement strand
TTTCATATACAAAAGGGATATTGATTTAATGACCCTAAAGAAGGTGCAATAATTATGGAATCACATACTCTAAAGTTTATAAAGATTGACGTAATTATAAGAGATGGCTGCAAACTATTAAAGATAATAGTATGATGGATGTTATTGTGTCTTTGTCTTTACCTATATAAACAATTGTGGTACAAACAATTGTGGAATCTCTGTACCATAGACTAAACTTGTTGAGGTTCAAGATACTATTCTTGATATAGTTTATAATGAAATTTCTTAAACCTCTCAAGTGCAGAATGAAGTGGTTACAGCTTTATTAAGGAGATTTGTTAAGGAAAGACGATCAATTATACCATCAGACTATATAGTCTATTTGTGAGAGCATAATTACAATATCCACTATATGGTTGATATAATGACATATTTATAAATGTCGTTTATTATTCTCAATCAAGTATGTGATTAGATGCCATAAAAGACGATATACAATCTATGAAACATCATAGT
The DNA here is from genome assembly GCA_014182575.1 of Eucalyptus decipiens. Lineage (NCBI taxonomy): Eukaryota > Viridiplantae > Streptophyta > Magnoliopsida > Myrtales > Myrtaceae > Eucalyptus > Eucalyptus decipiens. The sequence goes on along the minus strand of CM024612.1, from coordinate 34,981,579 downwards.
GTTTGGAAACTAATTTATTTACCTAAAGATTACAAGTTCATTAGTTGCAAATTGGCGTACAAAAATTTGTAGCTAAAGTTTTCACTACGAAAGAGGGGTGGATAATTTATAGTAAAGAAATAATTATTTCTTTAAAGATTCTTCGAGTGAATGTGGCATCAATAATTTATTTTGATATGGAGTTACGCCAAAGAGATACAAAATTTATATAGTGCAACTGGATGATTTTGCAGCAGCTTCAAGTAAACTTGTGTGTAGACTGAAAAGTTCTAATTAATGGTCTTAAGTAAGTTTCCGACAATATTATTAAAGTTTCATAGTGTTGTTGAACAAAGTAATTCAATATCTTTTGCAAGGTCGGTGGGAGGAAATTTATTTTTCTCATACTTTATGTACATGATGTTTTGCTTACAAGTTGTGACCTTGAGACATCTTATATCCTTTATCGAGGTCTGTAAGAATTGTTTTTGCGATATTATATTAGATTTTCTCGAGGACATTTGCTGATTGTATATTGGAAATATTCAATATACATCATTGCAAGCCAGAAATTCTTTGTTGTTAAGGGTGATGGACTAAATCTATCACATTGTCCTTATTTAGATATTGAGAAAATCTAATTAAATGATGTACCTTGTGTTAGTGCACTTAAAAGTATAATATATGCTTTGATTTTGCACTAGATTAAATATCGCATTTGCGATGGGACTTCTAGGCGTATATCGATCAAATCCGTGATGCGATCACCGTGTTGCTGCCAAGAAGATCTAAAAAGGTACTTAAAGAAGACAAGAGATTATATGCTAATATATAGACATGTTCAATTCTTACGAGTTAGTAAGGTATTTAGATGTAAACTTTGCTGGCTGTTCGATGACTTGCAATCAACGAAATACACATATTTATGTTAGCAGAAGTGCAGTAAATAAAGTTCTATGTTATCTTCTACTATGTAGCGGTGTTAGTAACATTCTTTTAGACCGTTTGCTTGGCTATTATACTCAAGAACCTCATGACGGAATTGATCGTTTAATTTGATAGATAGACCCATGCGGTTGTATTGAGATAACAAATTTGTAGTATATTTATTTATTACAGAGGTCTCAATGGGTTTAAATATATGGTGGTCAAAATTTTTGACCATAAAAAACGTACGAGAAAGGTGACTTATAATATAACATATTTTCACAGATGATAGTTCAAACTGAACATAGGCGATTCAGACAAGGACTTGCACTCGAGTTCGCCCCTAGAAGGCTCGACCTCAAAGCCGGACTTCAGCCAATATATTTTGCATCTCGAGGGCGAGGAAGAATTGGTGCACGTCATGATGCGGAACAAATGCGACACCATCGAGCGTTGGATCAAGATGGGGAAGAACAATCAGCCCAAACATCTCGTGCAACTTTTGGAAGAGACGGATCCTATTGGGTTCACAGGGGTCATGGACTTCGACAGCGATGCAGTTCTTCCCCTGGATTCTGCAGAACCACTGAACAATTGGGCACTGCCGATCGCGACCTTAACGAGCATAGCGGTCACCATTCCAGACATTGACCCATCTGCCAGAAAACGATTGCTGCGTGGTGTTTGCGAGGGCCTGATGTATGTCAACATAGTAGAAGAAAGGCTGTGCGCAAAACAAGAATTGATGAATGCCCGAAAGGCAGCGAGCATTGTGTTCATGGGAGTCGATCTCTACCACAAATGGCTTGATGTAGATCTCCGCAAAATTTCCCTCCAGGGAAACACCACAAAGGATGTGCTCAAAGCGCTTGCGTGCACCGCAAAGAACGTTTCGTCGAATTCAAAGCTGTGACAACCCATGGATATTTAATGGAATCCCCTTCGGCATGGCCCGTCAAAGTACGGGCCGCGCATTCCATGTACCGTATAGCGAGACCCTGCTGCTCGATTGCAAGAGCAGCGACTGTGATATGAGCAACAGAATCTTCGAAAAGCTATCAAGGATGATCTCCGATATTATTGCGGCCTGCCTCACCAACTTAGAACATGTCATATTCACCGAGTGCTCTCGAAGCGGCATTGAGGGCCGGACAGAGAGCGTGTGGTCCGCCGCTATTCTCCTCGGAAGAACGGCAGAAGTGATGAAAATCCTAAGCCAGAGGGAGCTTCCATGTCTGGATCCCGACCAATTGGCGAGCATTGACAAGTGGCGTGCCTCGAGTGACCTGAGGAAGGCTTTATCGACAAAGTCATTCACAGATGAGGGCGAACTGTCTTCTCAGTCCCGAAGATGAGTACCTGTCTATTCAGTATTCACAAGTCTAGGGAGGAAGCTTGAATCAGCCTAGGAGTTCTTACATGTTTCTTTTTTCATCCTGGTGATGATTTGAATGATGGTCGAGGAATGTTTACTAGTTGTAATGATGAGTATTGTAAGTAATGTATTGTAAGTAATCATGTCAATCTTACATCATTGCCAAACTCAGAGCTAGACCCTTAAGAGCTAGGTCTAGCTACTTCCATTACAGGGACGACGAACATATCTCGAATGATTAGTGAGTGCATAATGGCGCAAACGATGGTCAAAGTCTTAGTTTCCCTATGTCAAATTGTGTTTCACACGGCTGCATAGCTGCCAAGCCAAGACCAATGAGGCCAGTCAGAACTCAAAATATATAATGTTTTTGTAATTTTTTAGTTCAATCAGCACACTTGATGAGTGGCGAGCAATGACAAGCGTGCCCTGAGAGACCTGAGGAAGGCTTTACCGACGAAGTCATTCACAGATGAGAGCGAAACATCTTCTCTCAATCTCAGAGATCAGTACCTGTCTATTCAGTATTTACAAGTTTAGGGAGGAAGCTTGAACCAGCCTAGGAGTTTTTACATGTTTCTTTTTTCATCCCGGTAATGATCTGAATGATGGTCGAGGAATGGTTACTAGTTGTATCAACCAGCATTGCAAAAAGAGCTGTCAAATGTACTCGAGGCATATCTCTTGCTGATGTATAGTCGTAACATTACCGAGGTAGGAATATGATGACTCTTGATTACGAAGTTGCGGTTAATGTCATTAATGTCAAACTGCTAGATCTGATTTGCACCCTAATATAGGAGGAGGAATTAGCATTACCAATAGCATCAGAATCAGGATAAAAAATCGACGTTCATCTTCCAACCTACATGCTAACCTAGCTAATGAAATAGCAAAAATTGCAAGGGCGGTCTCTTCAGAAGATTCTTTATGTTTTTGCAAAGGTTTTCGAATTTCTTATCTTGACGAGATCTCGGGCCAACAAAAACGACTCTTAGCACCTGCTTCAAAGTGTGTCTCATGATCTGTTGATGATCCAGGCTCTTGATCTGGTGACATGTTTGTCCCTATTGGTTCGCTACTAGAACTGAAGGTTGCTAAACTATGGTGCAAAACAGATCTCTCTTCCGCTCACAAAATAGAACTCAACTCTAGCTCAATTTATTAGCTAATCTCCAGGCAATCGTACCTCAATCTGCAACTTCTAAACAGCTAACAAAAATCAAGAGACCGAAGATCAAAACAGAGCGTAACTTTCAGACTATGTCATTGAAGAAAACCCATGAGAGTATACCAAGGAGCTTCCGCAGGTTGACTGGCAGGAGCGAAGCCACGGGCAGCACGAAGCTTCTCGAGACAAACTCAGCATTGCGCTTCCTCGCTTGCTCTCGCTTCAGCTGCTCCTCTTTCACGGCAGCCTCTTCATCTTTCCGGACCTTCTCTCTGTTCTCATAATTGTACACATTCCGAAGTTTCTGGGGAAGGATGTTCAAACCGCCATGACCGTCCATGTCATCATGCTACCTAGCGATTATCATGCACGATAGAATTCAGTGCATTTCTAAGGCCACATCCAAAAACCATCTTATGGTCAGGCAAAAATTAAGAAGCATCACATGAGCAGCCTTCTAACAAGTTAACTTCCATTGGAGCCGCGGCTATCAATGAATGAGAATGAACTTAAATCTCGCTGATAAATGCACAAGCATAGTTCAAAAACGTAAAAGCGTAGCAATGCCAGGCTTTCTCAATGGTAGCGAATGGAATGTGCGAACGGACGAAGGCCCAAAAAATGAAGAGAAGTGGGCAAAAATTCTTGCTTTTGGGCACATCCAGTGATCCACAGTACAGCTAAGCGCAGGAAAACAAAATCATCTCTAGTGAGGGCACACAAATGACAAAGCCAAGTGGCGCGACCCAATCGGTTAATTCCAGTACCGAACTCCGGCAATTCTTGCGAGCAATAGAAATCTAGCGCACTCGCATGCCAACCCACCCATGCTAGTTCAACAAACGATCGGCACCGAATTAGGATGCAAAGGTACAATCAGACGGACAGGCCATAGGGCTAGTTGTTAAGAACATAAGACAGCAGCTTACTCAACAACAAAAACAGAAGCCAGCCAGAAGTATAGATGATGCTGAGAAATGTGCAGAACAAAGAAGATCTACGGTTGAAAATAAAGAAAGGAAAGAAGAAGGATGATCTACAGATCAAGAAATTGCATAAAGAAACGCTGAGAAGAAAAGGCTGCGAAGTTGGCCAAAAATCGACTCTGTTCATTTACTCTGTTTTTCCTTCTCTTTGCATCTTCTTTCACATTGTGACCGGTATTCGGTTATTTCTTTCAGTTAAGTAGTTGACTTGTTCTTTCAATTGACTTTGAGTGAACCGAGTCATTAAGAGAAATAGAATAGATATAAGAAGGAACTCTCGAATACCGAATCAGTCAAGGAAGTTGAAATTACAGAAGATATACATTCTCTCTCTCTCTCTCTCTCTCTCTCTCTCTCTCTCTCTCTCTCTCTTCCATCTCTCGATTGCTTCCATCTCTGTTTCTGTTCGTAAAGTTCTTCATGGTATCGAGCCTCCATCCCGAAGAAATCATCTCAAGTCTGTATAAAAATGGCTGATTCTATAGCAGATTGGATTCAAGAATCGAAGCCTCATTGATCCGTGAGTCGATATTCTGATCTTTGATTCTACAGCGAGTTTATTCGATCTTCAACTTCCTTTAAATCTCTATCATTAGAAACCGATTTACTTGCTTCATACCGCAAAAACCAGTAAAGATTGTAGTCGAAACAAGTGGTATTCAAAGATCTGGAAAGTAGAATGGCAGCAAAAAGCTCGAGATATCCATTTCCTATTCATGTCAACATCTCAAACTTTGTTACAATCGATTAATCGAGAACAACTTCCTCCTATGGCAAGCTCAATTTCATCGATTTTTAAGGAGTCAAGATCTATTTGGATTTGTGAATGGAGAAACTCCACCGCCCGCTAAAACACTTCAGGTAGAAGAAGGAGATCAAACACTTGATATCCCTAATCCCGACTATATTGACTGGATTAAAACGGATCAACTTATTTCCTCTTGGATCGGTGGTGCTGTTTCCAAAGACATACTTAGCCTAATAATTGGCTTGAACACAGCCCATGAACTTTGGGAGACTCTACTAAATCGGTTCACCCAAAAATCTGTGGCAAAAGAGTTTGAACTAAGAGGAAAATTGCAGGCTTGTCAAAAACGTGATAGAACTCTGTCAACATACCTCAGAGAATACAAGACAATATGTGATCAATTAAATGCCATCGGTAAACCAGTAGATGACATAACAAAACTGTTTGGCATTTTGGAAGGTCTGGGGTCCGAGTATGAGAGCTTTAGAACAACAATTTATTGTTTAAAGCCTCAACCAGAATATGATGAAGTGATTTCTCATTTAGAGAGGTTTGAATCAAGGCTGCAAAACTATTCCTCAAGTCAGTTCAGTCCAAATCTAGCCTATTATGGCCAAAGGAAGACTGAAGCTATACACAAAGATGAGTTTAATAGAAACTTTTTACAGCAAAATAGCAATCTTGGAAACTCAAGGAGTTATAGTCGTGGAGGAAGAAGTATTGGAAGAGGAAGACCATTCAAGAGCGAATACAGCAATTTTGGGAGACCTGGAAGAAATATGAATTACGTAACTAATAACTCAAGCTATGAACAAATGGGAGTCAACATCTTAACCAAGCTAATACTCCCTCTACCTTGAGTCCTCGGGGTTCGAGACCATATAATGGTTCAGCTCGAGGTATACGAAGCCAAGACGTATCCACCATCAAATTTAACTTTTCATAAAGATATGCAGATGGAAAAAGCAACATCAAACACTCGACCGGAGTGCCGGATCTGCAGAAAACCAGGTCACGATGCATTACACTTTGTTGGTATAGATTTGATAATTCTTACCAAGTTGAAGAAATACCTACAGCTCTATCAGACTCCATATTGAGGATACTAATGGAAATGAATGGTATCCACGATCGGGAGCAACTGCTCACATTTCGGCAAATGCTTGGTATTCTCCAAAACTTCTCTAAGAATGCCGGTACATACGAATGATTGGCAACGGTTCATGTTTACTCGTGAAGTATATTGGGAATACAATGTTAACTACCGCTGTTTTCTACTTTACCTCTAAAAGACGTGTTAATTGTTCCAGCAATTAAGAAAAATCTTCTTTCAATCTCTAGACTAACCGATGATTATCCTCGTTCTTTTGTCTTCGACAAAATTGGGGTATACATAAAGGACAGCACCACCAACATAACCAAGATGATAGGGAAGAAGGAGAAAGGACTATACGAAATTGATCCTTGCGCTGCGTATGTTCTTCACTCAAAGACAGAAGATCACAGGGAGAAAACATATGGCATCAAAGGCTAGCTCATACAAATCAAAATGTCCTCAAGCATTTGAAGAATCAAAGGTTAATCCAAGTGTCATACGAGAATCACAATCTATATGTAGAAGCTGTCGCCTTGCTAAGAACACAGCTCTACCCTTTCCTATGTCAAGATCTATAGCGAATAAACCTCTAGAACAAGTCCATTGTGACATCTGGGACCCTCTCCAGTCAACTCTTATCGAATTTCAAGTATTATGTGATCTTTGTTGATAACTTTTCTCGGTTCAGCTGGATGTATCCATTGAAACTAAAATCGACTTCTATGATATCTTTCTTATGTTTCGAAGTTAGTAGAAAACCAGCACAATTGTAAAATCAAGAGGTTTCAATGCGATGGTGGGGGAGAGTTTGTAAGTCACAAGTTTAAAGCTCACCTACGAGTTGTGGCATTCAACAACTTATCTCCCCGTCCATATACACCCGAACGAATGGAATACCCGAGAGAAAACATCGACATATAGTTGAGCTTGGTCTGGCTATGTTATATCATGCAAAAGTCCCATTAAAATTTTGGGTTGATGCATTTATGACAGCAAACTATACTCACAATATACTTCCTACTCCACAGTTAAGGATGCAATCTCCCTTCCTCAAGCTATATAAGTACAAGCCAAAATATGATCATCTCGAGTATTCGGGTGTGCTCAAGTTATCCCCGCCTTCGACCATATGCACAACACAAGCTAGATCCACGATCACTTACCTGTGTATTTCTCGGATATAGTACTCATCATAAAGGATACCGATGTTTGGTACCTACTACTGGTCATGTGTACATCAGTCGACATGTAATTTTTGATGAGAAGTTCTTCCCTTTCTCTAAAAGGCTGACAACACAGTCCTCAACATATACACAACTGTATAAACTATGGACAGAAGAAGAGAAATTCTTACAAGCTCCAAGTATAGAGTCTATCAATACTTCATCATCTCATCAAACAAAGTATGTTCCAGCTGAGCAAGTTTTTGCAGAACATATAGATCCTATCTCTACAACTGTCTCACCAGATGATCAAGCTCTATCTCCTATTCAAAGTATTTCTCCGTAGAGAATATATCTCGGAACCAACACGGATAGTAACGAACCAGCTATTGAACAAACACAGTCTATCCATCCTGTGCAAGGTACACAACCTACTCATCACATGCAAACCAGGTCTAAATCTGGTATAATTAAAGCTAATCCTCGATATGCATGTCTTGCTCAATACCAAGTTCCTTCAGAACCAAAATCATTAAAATCTGCTCTGGCAGATCCAGGATGGTATAAGGCAATGCAAGAAGAAATGAGTGCCTTACACCAGAATCAAACCTGGTCCTTGGTTCCTCGTACTAATAACATGAATGTTATTGGTTGCAAATGGGTGTTCAAGACTAAACTTACTTCTACTGGTAGTCTTGATCGATTGAAGGCTCGTCTAGTAGCCAAGGGATTTCATCAAGAAGAAGGAATTGACTTCACAGAAACCTTTAGTCCTGTGATAAAACATGCAACTGTTAGACTTGTTCTCTCTGTAGCAATGGTACAACACTGGTCTATACACCAACTTGATGTCAAGAACGCCTTCTTACATGGCACCTTGAATGAAACTGTGTACATGGAACAACCTCCTGGTTTTGTTCATCCACAGTATTCTCAATATGTATGTCTCGCTTCAAAAGTCACTTTATGGATCGCGTCAAGCACCACGTGCCCGGTATGATAAATTCAGCAATTTCTTACTTGAGGTTGGATTTTTTCTGCGCTCAACCGACCCATCTCTCGTTCATACTTCATCAAGAACAAGAGACAATGTTGTTACTTCTATATGTAGACGATATAATCCTCACCGGTAGCTCAAAATCATTGCTACGAGACTCTTATTCATTCACTCTCAAGTGTTCAATTTCATATGAAAGATCTTGGTCGCTTCATTACTTTCTTGGAATTGAAGCCACACGAACGTCTACCGAACTGTTCTTATGTCAAACTAAGTATGCCCTTGACTTACTGTCTCATGCAAATATGATTGACTGTAAACCTATTGCTACACCTCTCTCTCTTAAACCAGTTATACTTGAAAGAGATGCTGTTCTTCTTCTAAATCCCATGAACTATCGAAGTCTCGTAGGAGGCTTACAATATCTCACTATTACAAGGCCTGATCTTGCCTTTGCAACAAATCTCCTATGTTAGAAACTTCAACATCCTACTATTGGAGATCTTCTTCAACTAAAACGAGTTCTTAGATATGTAAAAGGCACAATTCACCTCGGTATGTCACTTCATTCTCACAGCTCTCTCCAATTATATGGCTTCTCTGATGCAGATTGGGCTGGCTGTCTTCAAACTAGACGTTCTACTACAGGCTTCTGTACTTACCTCGGTTCTAATCTCATCTCATGGACTGCTAAGAAACAATCAACTGTTTCCCGCTCCTCCACTGAAGCTGAATATAGAGCTCTTGCCTCAAAGAATGGTGATCTTACCTGGATTTCTTTTGTTCTCAGAGATATTAGAGTTTCTCTTCACTCACCAACCATACTCTTCTGTGACAATCAATCTGCCATATCTCTCACAGCGAATCCTATACTTCATGCTCGTACAAAACATATTGAGATTGATTTCCACTTTGTTCGAGAAAAAGTTGCATCTGGATCTTTGTGTGTTAAATATGTTCCTAGCCAGAACCAAGTTGCTGATATCTTTACCAAGCCACTATCTAAACTAACACACTCCTCTCTTAGGCTCAAATTGGGCATTGGTTCTTCACCCCTGCCCAATTTGCGGGGGATGTTAAGAACATAAGACAGCAGCTTACTCAACAACAAAAACAGAAGCCAGCCAGAAGTATAGATGATGCTGAGAAATGTGCAGAACAAAGAAGATCTACGGTTGAAAATAAAGAAAGGAAAGAAGAAGGATGATCTACAGATCAAGAAATTGCATAAAGAAACGCTGAGAAGAAAAGGCTGCGAAGTTGGCCAAAATCGACTCGTTCATTTACTCTGTTTTTCCTTCTCTTTGCATCTTGCTTGTTGTGACCGGTATTCGGTTATTTCTTTCAGTTAAGTAGTTGACTTGTTCTTTCAATTGACTTTGAGTGAACCAGAGTCATTAAGAGAAATAGAATAGATATAAGAAGGAACTCTCGAATACTGTAATCAGTCAAGGAAGTTGAAATTACAGAAGATATACATTCTCTCTCTCTCTCTCTCTCTCTCTCTCTCTCTCTCTCTCTCTCGATTGCTTCCATCTCTGTTTCTGTTCGTAAAGTTCTTCACTAGTCACTTCAAAAGTCAGAAACAAAAGGCTCTTCCTTTCCGATGAAATCAATCCTGGGCTGACGAAGTTCCACACTAACAGGTATGAACGATTCGAACGAGAGGAAAAAGAAAAACCTCGGCCACCCACATCCCCAGTCGACAAGAAGAGTCCAAAACACACGCCAATTCAGCCGGTTATTCCGACAACAGAGGCGCAGAGAATCAACTGAAACGACACGCTGCTGAGAGATGGACAAAGCGATTACCTTGCGCGAGCTGAGATGCGAACAGCCCGAGGGGAGAAGAGGGCTTCTTCCGCCGGGAACGAATCGAGGTTGATGAGATCGAGCCTTTCTCGACGACGACGGAGTCCTTTGCTCTCGTTCGCTCTGATGAACAGGAAGGAAGCAATTCTGGTTTTATTCGAACGCCAACATGGCATTTTGAAAGAACGAGACGACCCATGTACGCCGGTAGTTGCAATACAACAAAATTTGTATTTGTATTTAATTTAATAAGGTGGGGGTATGGTGCAATTAGGCCATATTTTTCCTCAATTAAAATTCCTTACACTAATTTATTGATGAAATCATTTCTTTTAATTTACTTGATTTGTATAAATTAATTCGTTAATCATCTATGGTTGCTTGTCGACCACTCTTTCAATTTGCTTTATGAAGCGGCAAAATCTTATCGACGGCACTAATGTATTAATATGACACGACATGCATTGATCCACGCACAAAAAGAGAAGAAAATGAAATTGCATGTTCGAGAGAGAGAGGAGGGAAAAGAGAGGAGTGCCAACATGGACGAGGATGACCGATCCTCATCAAACTTGGCAACTCCTCTCATGCTCCAATGAGCTTGGTAGATTTGGGCACAAATTAGGCATCCGCTTGAAAAAGGTGAAATTGATTTTATTTTGCTAGATTTGGACACTTTCCAACAAACATTAATTACATGATATCCCTAATAAGAATGATTGGTTTCAGGCCCAGGTTCCAAGTTCCAAATAAGGTCTACCTGAAAATTGAAACCTATCCGTTGGAAGAGGTTAAACTTGCATGCCTTGAAACGTGGAATCTACTCTGTCCTAGATTTCGAGATCCACCTAAATTTCACCTGTATTATTAATTGAATGATTGTAGTGAATCATCACTTTTAATAATCACTACTTGCTGTTATAATCCATTGATTATAACTTACCTCTAAACACATGAAGAGTATGAAACATTAATATAATAAAAGTTTTGGTCATAAAATGAAAGCTCAAACTAGTGATTCTAAATTATACACTTATCATCGGATGCTATGAATTACCACATGATTGCTTGAAGACATAAATCAAGAAAAATATAAAAACTTGATTTAGGTTCCAAGGTACCTGTCAAAACTAGGTTTCGAAGTGCCTGTCAAAATAATTTTTTCCCGATTTTTAGAATATATAAACTTACCCAGCATACCTTGAAATGTGGAACTAGACAAATTTTCATTCTTGACCATGCACTAAAACTATGTTCACCCCTTATCCCTAAAACAAGATCGATGTATCACGTGATTGCTGCACTCAGGAAATAAATGTAAATACTGATATTGCCATGGTAAAAAGCAATAGCCCTTCTTTGCCAATACTACTTCTAGTTTGTGCTTCGACCGCTCTAACCTTACCGAGTCAGCATATGATTGGTTGCCACTATTCAAGAATAAAATCTTTAAAAAAAATTCCATCATGCCACTGAGAATAATCGTGGACAAACAAGAATTTGACTAGGCTAAACCATAAGCTTACAAAGAATTGCCAAAAACAACTTGTCAAAGTTGAATACGGTGATCGACGTAAAACAGTCAATATAGCATGAGCCATGTCATTCAGAGCAACCTTTTTTTTTAAATCCTTTTAGGTGTTGCACACTATAACGACATACAGAGGAAGAAGAATATGCTTTAATCAACTGGGAAACATGAAGTCCCTACACTCCATGGCTAGCATCGTCTACAAACCAACAGGCGGCGAGGAACAACTATACAAGTCGGAGATTGCGATTCTAGCTGACCAACTAGTCAGATCATATTCTTCCATCGAGGACGCTGCTTCTGGACTTGAAAACCTAGGATCTTGAAAGTCACGCCGGCAGCTCTCTCTCTCTCTCTCTCTCTCTCTCACCATAAATAGCTGTACAGGGATCGATGCCTGGTTTATCCCCCGCCAAGGATTAGAAAATGAGTTCACTGATCTGAACATGCTTGCTCCTTTGAGGATGACTACTCACAATATACGCACTATCTTCTGCTCCGGCATTCAGAAAATTCATTATGTGCCTAGTTTTGTCGACAGGTCCTAAATTAATCAATCAGCTTTTACTTAAAATTTCCAGGAAGAAATATCGAGTGCGAGTGGTCTCACCATGAAAAATGATCTTCGTAGCTAATAGACCCTCTTATAATTGCCAGTCCTGCTCCTTTCCTAGATTGGACAGGCATTAAGGGCGCGTTTGGTAACGATTCTGTTTCCGGGAATAATTTCTGATTAGAAATTATTATTTTTAATTCTGTTCTCGAGAACAATTTCTAAGCATTTTAAGTTTTTTGGTAATTGTCCAAAATTTCAATTCCCGAAATAGAATTACATTTGGTACCGTGCTCAAAATTTCTATTCCAAATCATTATCTTTTAATTTTTAAATAATTTTATTACCTTTTTCCTTTTTTCTTCTTTTATTTTTTTCCTTTCTCTCTCCTATTCTTCTTCTTCAAGTGGCTGATCGCCCAGATGAGGGCCAACGACCTCACCGAAGCATCGCCGGCCCTTATCGGCCGAGCCTTGCCGATAGCCGGGCGAGACTCGCCCGGCCATCGGTGGGACTAGGCGAGCCTTGCTGGTGGCTGGGCTTGCCTCCGAGCTCGTCGAACGTCGCCCGGCTTGGCGAGCCTCAGGTGAGCTCGCCAGACCGGTTGCCGACAACCAGCGGCGGCGGACGGCAGTGGACGGCGGGAGGAGGTGGATGAAGAAAAAGAAAAGGGAAGAAGAAGAGAAAATATGGGCTTGATTCTAAAATTGTTCTCGGAAAAAACCATTCTAATGATATTACTGCCCATAGGCTCAGTACCAACCAGATCCCCGTCAAATGTCCCAAAGTAGAGTAATAATAAGTGAAAATAGAATTAAAGGCTCCCCAACCCCTAAAACACCGGTTTAAAGTAATATCAACAGCAAAAAACATTAAAAGAAATATAACTTGAAGAAGACAGAACATACACACACAAAAGAAATAAATATTGTACCAGCCAGAAACTCGTCCCCTAATGCTACTCAAGTAGTCACTAAACAAGTAAGCTGATGCCTCGAGCAGCAAAGGCAACCTATGATGCTACAACAATTTAACAAATAACAGGCACTTACCCATCACATATTACTCTATTACAATCAAGGCAAGTCGCCAAACTGTGCGTGGATTGACATTCATTGCACCTTCCTGCAGATGAGCTTTTCCCTATCTGCTCGCATCTGGAATGAACATAAAGCAATAGAAAAAGAAGAGAGAGATTGAGTGTTTCGACAGCAGTTGACATAAAATTTTAGAAACAAATTTGTACGATCCTTGATATACACCAAGGGTGCAAATAGCCGAAGAACTATAATAACAGGGGAACAAGATGAGACAGATTCAGAATTCTTTTAACCATCTATAAAGTCCTAGAAGATCTTTGGGTATGGAAGTTGATTTGTTTTGTCCCGCTGCAACCTGCATGACAAGGACTTTTTCACGTCATGCTAGTGGAAACAAGGAGTAAAGAAGTTGAAAAACAGATTATCACACCAAGGAAGGGAAGTTTATAGGGCACTCACCAAGCAATCTTCAGCAAGGTGCCCAAGCCTCTAACAGGTACTACTACAATTAACAAAGATTTTGTGAGCAACATGGCACAAATAGGAATATAATGTGGGCCATGTGATGAAAAAGATCCACGAAACCTTTTCCCTTTCTGCATATTGAAAACCACAGGGAGTACGCAGGTCCAAAAAGAAAATAAGTACTAGAAAAATAATGAGTTAAACAAGATTCATCCATTCTATGGAAAATTTAAAATGCTTTCTTCTTTATCCAGGATTAACCCATTTAAACAGACTGAAAAGAACAATGACAAGTAGGTCTAGCAAACCTTACCATAGATAAGTGGAGAGACTAGATTTTCTATTGCACCACCGGTGCCGAACATAATCCCAAGCATCATTTTCTTCTTCAAGCACAGATGATCCAGAAACAAACTCAACTGAAGCTGTGACCCGTTTGCACAGGTTTCGTTCTAGCTAGGTATGTAATGAGTTTGGAGTCTTGTTTAAGATAAGTACATGATTTAGGTAAGGGGTGCTAAGAAGATGGACTCGATTTCCTTCTCCCACTTATTTATGTAAACGCTCCTAACCCTTTACATAAAAGAAACAAAAGGCGCTCATTTAAGCGACAACATCCATCTATGATGATTGGTTTATTGACTTATTTTGTTGTCAGCTCATAGCTTGTTGAAATTCGCTCATGAATATCGATCAGCCCACCGATTTTTCTTTAATAATTCAGGGGTACCGGTAGGTTGATTGGTTCCGACAAATTATAGTCATCGTAGAAATATGACGATCTTAAGAAAAACGTGCTTCGCATTTTTATTAAACTCTAAAAAGAGTCTAAACTCGTTCCTTTTTGTGGGAAGGAATTCCCCAAACTCCCTACCATGGAAACGCACACCAATAATTGAACTCATTCCCCAGAGAGAGAGAGAGAGAGAGAGAATTCAAAGATAAAGAAATTCCACAACACGACCAAGATAATCTGGCACTGGCATGGCAGCCACAGTTGACAGCTGCTGCGTAATCTTCCCGACTAGCGGACGCCACGCGGCGCGAGGATCTTCGCCCACGTGCCTCCATGGTTGAATCGGCTGTTACCGCAGCGTATCCCCTCTTTCCGGGCCGAAAACCGAAAAAAACTACCGATTCCCGCGGAATTTTTTATAAAGTACAGTCCGCGAAGATATTCCGATTTCTTAAACAATTTCCTGCTGGGGAGGCCCCCATGACATGTGAAAACCTTCGTTAAGTATTCTTCGAGTAACTTTATTAAATAATTCGCGAAAAAAATCAGTTCCTTGAATTTCATGTTCAGAAGGTTTTCATCTACATTGAAATTTTGTGGTGTGAAATGCTTGAAATTTTTGGAAATAAGGTTAATATTACGAGCGGCTCCAAATTGATATGCTTATGACAAATTTATCTCAAATTAATTTTCGGATTATAAAAATCTCAAGCTAATCAAACCCAAACAGGACTTACTTGCACAGTCAACTAAGTTCAAACCCGAACTCAAAGCCCACTACAAAGGAAAAGCAACCCAACTAATCAGTAATCAAGAAAAACAATCTCAATCGCCAACTGTAAGAGAGCAAAATTACCAGAACATCGGGAGTCGGTTCCGATAAACTGACCCATGCTCATTTCTCTCCCGCTCAATCAATTCGACACGGTAAGAAATAGAGATACTACAAAGCTGGTGTCTTCATAAGCATCGCGAAAGAAAAATCCACAATTGCCTCATCTTTTGGATGTTTTCCTCATGCGACATCGGCCGATCGTCCTCCATGGCGATGCTGCTCCGGCCACATGGCGCTCTAGAGTCCCGGCGGCAGTGGCGGCGGCGCTCGGCATTCTCGTCGTTCGAAGGTTCTCCATCATTCAAGGAGGCGCTTCTAGTCACGATGTTGTAAGCTACCGGTTCAACACGCGTAGCGAATCAATGAGAAAATCGGAAAATGAATTCCGACGATGTGATCGGCTTGCATTTTGTAGCCGAGCGGCGAAAGAGGAGGGAGGAAGTTACCTTTGAGGTTTCAAAGAGTGGAGGAGAGATTGAAGTCTCCGTTGTAAGTGAACGAAGGATTCTTGTAGAAATTGGTCCTCTTCCCCATCATCCTCTCTCTCTACTTTTGCTGAGTTTCTCTCTCTAACAGCAACTGCTCAGAACTAGATTCGGGTATGGAAGACGAAGGAGAAGGAGAACGACAGTCGGATCGGGTAGCAACCCAAATCCAGCAGGAATCTCGGCCCTGCACGGCCCGACCTGAGTTTCCGTTTCGGTCGAGAACTAAGCCCAGCCCGGCCCGCCCCGGACCGAGTTGCCATATTGGCATCTTCTTTTTTTTCCTTTTCTTTAAAAGTATTTTATATTGTCAATTCTTTTTTGACTTTTCGTCTCTACACTTTTGTGGTTTTTCTAATTAAGCCTCTTTCCCTTTAATTTTTCCATTAAATCTTTCTATTTTCTTAAATTTTATAATCAAGTCCTTCTGACACTAAACCTTGCAAAATCCATTCGGTATGGCTATCGAACAATGCCACACTGCGACATGGATAAGATTTTTTTGACATTCACGTGGAAGTCTACGTGAGCTAAGATTTATTCCCACTGGATTTCAACAATTTTCCTATTGTGTCCACGTGGGAATCCACATACATATTTAGTGTCTTCTAATGGCCACAATGGCTGGATTTGATTAGATTTGGTGTCTAGGCCTGATCAATAAGCTCGTGAAGGTAGAAAGATTTATTTAGACAATCAATAATTAATACTATTAAAAATTTCAATTTATATAGACAGTTATCTCGAATTAATTTATTACCTCATAAAAAATTACAAGGTACGCAATTACACCCAATTGCACCCAACCATTTTCCATCTTACAAAAATATTTAAGATGATTCTACCATCAATGTATATATGTCAACTTATGTAGATTGAATTTCTCATTCTTCATATCAGGTCCACTTCGTACATGAATACGGTCCAAATAACGACAAAATATATCCATCGCTAGCTTGGTATCTCCGTCATACTAAGATTTTAGCAAATCGAACTGTCCGCCTCAGACGACAGAGGTGAACCGCGGTGCTGGTTTTCGTTGGTTCAGTGTCGCAAGAGAAACAAGTCCTAAACCTTCGGGAGACTAAAATTGTTTTCTTTTTCTTTCCTCATTTATAATCTTAACCTCTGCTCTCCATCCTCCACCCACCCTCTAATTTATTCCGAAAAAAAGAAGAAAATCCCCACAAGAAATTGTGGATGTCAGACGTGATATCACAGGCCCCCTCCTCTCCGCAATATCTGAAACTTCTCCTAAAAAGATTGGCTCCTGTTTAGCTACAGAGCCAATGAACAAAATTCGAATGTTAACCTAATATTCAACATAAATTCCAAACTTTTAAATTATTCAATGAAATCTCAAAACTTTTGGTATATATTTAATTTAGTTTATGAACTATATGAAAATGATCAATGTAGTCTTTCTATTGATTCAAAATCAAGGACAATATTGATCATTTTCATTTGGTCTATAGACTAACTTGAACACGTATTAAAAATCTAAGGAAAATATTGAACATTTTCATGTAGTCCAAAAATTAAATTGAACATAACTAAAAGTTTTGAGATTACATTGAACACATTAAAAATTCGGAGGACACATTATGTATTAGGCTAAAATTCAAAGATCATATTAAATAGTTTAAAAGTTCAAGGACCACATCATATATTTGACAAATATTCAGGGATTATTTGCGTCTTTTTCACAAACTCGGTGGCCAGAAAATTGGAGTTGCAAAGGTCCCACAGCAAATTAATGGGCCTGGAAAAAAAATGGAACTCACTTGACCGTTGCCACGCGCTTTCCAATCTAAAGCCTTCCCCAGCAAAACACGGAACCCCCGCAGTCGCGGAGCTTCGAAGAAAACGGGGGAATCGATACCGAGAAACAGAGAGGGCCATCATGCCCGGTTGCGGCGTCGATGGAAGCCTCGACCAGACCGAGTTCAGCAAGCCCATGCCCTGGATCGGCGTCTACATAGCGGCAGCTTCCCTGGCCTGCGCCATTGCGATGGCCGCGGACGCTGCTGCTGGCTTCCGCTACCGGCAGCTCTGGTTCCCGAGCCGCTACTTCGCCCTCAACGCCATGTCGCTGAGCGTCATTGCGGTTGCGATCAAGCTCTCCATCGACCTCAACACGCTGATGGCGCGCCGGAAGGAGCAGCTCGCCAAGCTTAGCAGCTCGGTCCTGATCTGCACCGTGATGGGCAATTCGATGCCTTCTCTCGGGTCGATGGAGAACAAGGAGCTCCGGTCCAACGTGATCGCTCTGGCGATTCTCGTCATCACATCTTTTGTGAACATCTGTATACAGTTGGGCACCGGAGTGATCTTCGTCTGCAGGTGGGAACATGTGTTCGTGATGTCCATGATGCTGCTGTTGCTGGTGACCCTGAGCTTCTCGGCAGCGATGGTCCCGACGAGCAAGTGCTACTTGGAGATGGAGTATTGCAAGAGGCACGAGCTGACTCTGAAGGAGAGCTTGAGCCGGAGCTGCGACAACGTCTTCGACAAGCTCAAGGAGCACCTGTTGAAGTATGGGATGATGGCCCATTCCTGCAACCCGCAATTCGTCGTGGCGCGGTCTGTGACGTGCACTGCTTCCGGGGTGCTCTGCCTCCTGAGCGCAATGACCCTGGCGCAGGCGATGGTCCGGGCTTACCTGCAGCCCTGGATGTTCGAGTTCGTATCCTGCTATGGCCCGTCGGACTCCGAGTGGGACTATAAGTGGTCGAGCACGGCGATTCTCATCACGCAGACTATTGCAGTCGGGGTTGGCACAATAGCGCCAGCATTCCGATGGTTCCTCACGATCAGATTGAAATGGCAGAGGCGGGGGAACAAGAGCTACAAGGATGAATTCAAGCCCGAAAAGTATTGGATACAGCAATTCATAGAGATTAAGGAGCGTCCGTTCAATTTACACGTCCAGAGCCGGAGGTGTCGTAAACTCATCCACGACTCGAAGAACGTGGTTTTGGATATGCTCATCGGAATACAAGTCGGGATCATGTTGGGAAGCAAGGCCGTGAGGCTGATCTCCATTCTGTTCATGAGCCCGATCTTGTTGTTCTGTGATTTGTGCTCCGATCTGAGGAAGAAGTTCAAACTGAACATCAGCGATTCAGACAAGGACTTGCACTCGAGTTCGCCCCTAGAGGGCTCGGCCTCAAAGCCGGACTTCAGCCAATATATTTTACATCTCGAGGGCGAGGAAGAATTGGTGCACGTCATGATTGGGAACAAATGCGACACCATCGAGCGTTGGATCCAGATGGGGAAGAACAATCAGCCCAAACATCTCGTGCAACTTTTGGAAGAGACGGATCCTCGTGGGTTCACAGGGGTCATGGACTTCGACAGCGATGCAGTTCCTCCCCTGGATTCTGCAGAACCACCGAACAATTGGGCACTGCCGATCGCGACCTTAACGAGCATAGCGGTCACCATTCCAGACATTGACCCATCTGCCAGAAAACGATTGCTGCGTGGTGTTCGCGAGGGCCTGATGCATGTCGACATAGTAGAAGAAAGGCTGTGCGCAAAACAAGAATTGATGAATGCCCGAAAGGCAGCGAGCATTGTGTTCATGGGAGTCGATCTCTACCACAAATGGCTCGATGTAGATCTCCGCAAAATTTCCCTCCACGGAAACACCACAAAGGATGTGCTCGAAGCGCTTGCGTGCACTGCAAAGAACGTTTTCGTCGGATCCCATGGATATTTAATGGAATCCCCTTCGGCATGGCCCGTCAAAGTACGGGCCGCGCATTCCATGTACCGTATAAGCAAGACCGTGCTGCTCGATTGCAAGAGCAGCGACTGTGATATGAGCAACAGTATCTTCGAGAAGCTATCAAGGATGATCTCCGATATTATTGCGTCCTGCCTCACCAACTTAGAACATGTCATATTCACCGAGTGCTCTCGCAGCGGCATTGAGGGCCGGACAGAGAGTGTGTGGTCCGCCGCTATTCTTTCGGAAGAACGGCAGAAGTGATGAAAATCCTAAGCCAGAGGGAGCTTCCATGTCTGGACTCCGACCAATTGGCAAGCATTGACGAGTGGCGAGCAATGATGAGCGTGCCTTGAGTGACCTGAGGAAGGCTTTACCGACGAAGTCATTCACAGATGAGAGCGAACCGTCTTCTCTTAGTCTCGGATATCAGTACCTATCTATTCAGTATTCACAAGTCTAGGGAGGAAGCTTGAACCAGCCTATGTTGGAAGATATGCGGCGATTGCTCGTGATATTCAATGGAAGATTTGATCTGATTACGATTGTATACATATCAATTAAAGATTAAATTTAGATTTAGATTGATACATAGGATCATTTACTTCCATTCATTGTATACACCTTGTATTATATCTACAGATGGCTGTACATTTACAAACTATTGAAAAGAAAATACAAAAACTCTTTCCTTCGGTCACAATCTCGTTGCTATCTTCAGCTTCTTTCAGCCTAGGAGTTTTTACATGTTTCTTCTTTCATCCCGGTAATGATCTGAATGATGGTCGAGGAATGGTTACTAGTATTAGAAAATAGTAAAATTGATTTTGTGTTTTGATTAGCTTATTTGTCCTTTAATTGTTTTTGGCTAAGTGCGTGAAAGCAGGGTCCTTAGTAAGACCTTAAAAGACTGACATTCAAGAAAGATTGGATAGATGCTGAGATCAAGACCTCGATAAAGATACTTGCCTCATTGCTAGATCCGGCTACAACCTTATCGGGGTTGGGCTGGCAGCCCTGATTCTCGCGACACCTTCCCCTTGAAACAAGAGGGCCAAAGAAAAGTGGGCTGCAGCGTCACTTCATAAACTGCCAAAGGAGAGAATTCTTGAAGAAGCCACAAGCGGATTAAAAAAAAGAATGGGAACATATTAAAATAATATTATACTTGTTGCCGGAGTCTTCAAGAGCAAGAAGAAAGCTTAAACTTCGTAAACTTGAACGTGAAGGAAAAGTTTCAGCCCAAAATTGTTACTCCTTAGCCAAGAAGAAAAGTTCAACTTCAACTCTTGCACGTTAAAGATAATGGCGGTGAAAATGCTTATAAATATAGGGTTATGTTAGTTTTAGTGTGTGAGAGAGTGAGATAGCTTTAGAAGCATATAGAGAGCTAGAGAGAGAGTTTTAAGCTTAGCAAAGCTTGTGTGTACTCCATTAAGCCTTTGAAGGCATATTGTGGACGTGCGGACCCCTGGAGTGCCTTAACTTTGGCCGAAATGACACTTAAGTGTCATAACTTACGAAAGATACACTTTAAGTGCCAAAATCGGAGTAAAATGGATCACTTGAGTGTCAATCTGGCCGGATCACTTGAGTGTCAATCCGGCCAAAATCCGGCTAAAACGTCGATGTGGTATTTTTCCGGCGAACTGAGCCCAAAACGACGCCGTTTTACATGCGACGTGGCCAAAATTGCATCGTTTTTCGGCTGATGTGGTAAAAATAAAAATAAAAATTAATTAAATTAAATTTAAAATTAAATTTAGTTAAATTATTTAAAAATAATAAATTTAAAATTAAATTTAGTTGAAATATTAAAAAATTAATAATTTAAAAAAAAAAAGGAAAGTGGGGAGGCGGGCGAGCCGCCGCCACCTCGCTACCGCCGGAAGGGCCGGCGATGGCGGGGAGGGTTGGTTGGGGTCGCCAAGCCTAGCCGGGGCCGATGACCTCGGCCGACCGGCGGCGAGGGCTTGCGGCCCTTGCCCCAAATCGGGCGAGGGTCGGCGGCCTTTGGCTCGACGAGCGAGGGCCGCGAGCCCTCGCCACAGATCTGGGGAGGGTCGCGGCCCTCGCCCAGATCCTCCCCCTGTTGTCGCCGGCCTTCCGGCGGCGGCGGGGTGGCGGCGGCAACGGCCGAGGGCTAATCCCTCGGCCGCCTCCCCCTTTCCTTTTTTTTTTTTTAAATTTTTTTAAATTTTTTAAAATTTTTTAAAATTTTTAAATTATTAATTTTTTAATATTTCAACTAAATTTAATTTTAAAATTATTATTTTTAAATAATTTAACTAAATTTAATTTTAAAATTATTATTTTTTAAATATTTTAATTTAATTTAAATTTAAATTTTTTTTTTTTTTTTTTTTACTTACGTCGACCTAAACGACGCCGTTTTGGCCACGTCAGTGTGCAAGACGATGTCGTTTTGGGCGCGCTTCGCCGAAAAAATACCACGTTGGCATTTTGGCCAAACTCTGGCTGGAGTGGCACTCAAGTGATCCGTTTTTTTCAATTGTGACACTTAAATGTACCTTTCGTAACTTATGGCACTTAACTGTCCCTTTGGCCAAAGTTATGGCACTTGAAGCGTTCTTTTGCCGCATATTGTGTAATATGTTCTCTCTTTGTGTGTTTATACTCTCTCCCTCCAAATCCTTTTGGTTCCAACAACTAGTTGTATCAATGAGCATTGCAAAAAGAGCTGTCAAATGTAACTCGAGGCATATCTCTTGCTGATGTATAGTCGCAATATTATCAAGGTAGGAATATGATGACTCTTGAGCACGGAGTTACGATTAATGTCATTAATGTCAAACCGGTAGATCTGATTTGCGCCCTAATATAGGAGGAGGAATTAGCATTACAAATAGCATCAGAATCAGGATAAAAAATCCATGTTGATCTTCCAACCTACATGCTAACCTAGCTAATGAAATAGCGTAAATCGTGAGGGCGGTCTCTTCATAAGGTTCTTTATGTTTTTGCAAAGGTTTTCGAATTTCTTATTGCGACGAGATCTCGGGCCAACAGAAGCCACTCTTAGCACTTGCTTCAAAGTGTGTCTCATGATCTGTTATGATCCAGGCTCTTGATCTGGTGACATGTTTGTCCCTATTGGCTCGCTACTAGAACTGAAGGTTGCTAAACTATGGTGCAAAACAGATCTCTCTTCCACCCACAAAAGAGAACTCAACTCTAGCTCAATTAATTAGCTAATCTCCAGGCAATCGGACCTCAATCTGCAACTTCTAAACAGCTAACGAAAATCAAGAGACCAAAGATGAAAACAGAGCATAATTTTCAGACTATGTCATTGAAGAAGCCCCATGAGAGTATATCAAGTCATGTTGACGATGGGCATCTAATAGTTCCCAGCTATCGATTATGCCTACTTTAGTTGATCCTTTTTTTAAAGCCAAATGAGACTTACCTTGACCACAGCAGAGTAGTTTTGCATCATTTCCTCACAGACCAAGTAATGAAGAGTGGTGGGCCTCCTCGGTCTCCAAAAGGGTTTTGAGAATAAAAGGATATTCTCATTCATGACCCGGCATTTCGCAGTTTTACCTTTTGAAAGGCTGCAAATCCAAAGTTTAATATAGTCTTTTTGTGCAACGGGGAGAGACTTTAAGTAATCATGTCAACCTTACATCATTGCCAAACTTAGACCTAGGTCTAGCTACTTCCATTACAGGGACGCCGAACATGTCTCGAACGATCGAGTGATTGCATAATGGCGCAAACGATGGTCAAAGTCTCAATTTCCCTGTGTCAAATTGTTTTTCATACGGCATGCGTAGGTACCAAGCCAAGACCAACGAGGCTAGTAGAACTCGAAATTTATAATATTTTCCTAATTTTTTAGTTCAATCAACACACTTGACTATGACATGTTTTCATACCCATTTGTTCATCCTTTGATGGTTAGATGTTGTTTTTCTAATTTTTCCATGGTGTAGTAATTCACGGAATAAATTTTGATTGATATTCGATGTGTCGAAAATATAATCATATGTTTAATATCTTTGAATGAAATCTTGCTAAATTTGGTAGACCATAAAAAAGAACGCGATACCAATCTAATTTGATTAGAGAAAACTTGTTTCGAAGATCGTATCTAGGGCTTAAACGGAAAACAATTTGAAATAAGACGGAAACCGAGACGGAACCATTTTAGAAAAGGAAGAAGGTTGACTATTGTAGAGGGGTGTGTTATTTGTCGTCATCATCATCACTTTTAATTTTTTTTAATATAAATTTTAAGTTGTACTTGATTAAAAAAGGTTTATTATTAAAGATGGGCATTGATTATGGAGTAGTTGGAAATTACTGGAAATACACAAAGCCAAAAGGCTGCCTCGTATCCTCGTTATCTTCTCCGACTGATTCCCACGGGTTTCACAAGATTTCTCTCCCCAAAAAAAGCTCTCTTTTTTATCTCTCTTTCTCTCTCTCGACCGAGCCCCCTTTTTCGTCACTCAACAAGGTACGATCATCGGCTTCCAGCTTGCCTCTCGATTCTTCATCCGCTTGCGAACTCGTGCTTCGGTTCGATTACTCAAGAGGTCGCAACGTAGTAAAGTTCGAGTCTTTGTCTTGGGAATCGATCGCTGTTCATCTTGGTGGTTTGACTTCGACGGTGCTCATGCTTGAATTTGTGGAATCCTGGGTTGCTTTTCCCTTTTTCTGTGTTTTTGATTCTTTGTATGTCTGATCGTCGGTAAATTCTGTGCTCAGGGTCCTGAGAAGGAGATAAAGTTTTGAGCTTTTTTAATTTTTAATTTTTTTTTTCAATTTTGTTCTTCTTCCTTTTGGGTTAGGAAACTGGCTTCGCCTCCTGAATTTGACTGAACTGCTAAGTTGAACTGCCCTTTAGATATATGGCGTGGAAGGATGGGGTGATAAATTGAAGGGCTCTGTTGTTGTTATCACTACTTCTTTTTCATATGTTATGCTCGATTTTATCAGTTTTGGCTTATGTTTTGGGGCTATGGTAGCAGGTCGAATGGCTAAGAGTTACTTCAAGCAAGAGCATGATCTTGGTGCGTTTTACTCTCCCTTGAGTAGCAATTCGCTTTTGTGGTTATTTTATTGCTAAAGCTTCGATTTTGAACGTGTTAATTAATAAAACTGTCCTGTAAACCCAGAGAAGAGGCGGGCGGAGGCTGCCAGGATAAGGGAGAAGTACCCAGATAGAATTCCGGTGAGAATGAAAGTTGGATGAACTTGTTATGATTCATGCTGATGAACTTTTCTTTGGAAAATTTAGGCTTAAGTTTTTCTTTTCTTTGGGAACTTAAGTATCTAGTTATACTTTTTGGCATACTTGATTGTTTGCGTGCTTCATCTCTCATGCCCTCTAGGACATGCGGAGTGGAAAGTCAAGCTCGCAGTATAACTTTGTCCAGCATTTTAGAATTTCAGTGTAACAATATGGGAAATTAAGTGGTTTATGAGGCCCTTTTATTCTCTTGAATTGAGGACGGGTATCACTTGCTTGAGTTCTCTCTTACTCGTTGACCGTAAATTTTATTTTCTTCCACCTTTTTAAGATTTAAGACTTAGTCACATATAATCTTAGCACCCCTCTTGTTGCCTATGTAAATGCGTTCAGGCCAGTATTTCTTAATATTCTGTCATTGCTTCTGCTCTCTGTCCCTAAAACAGGTCAATTTTACATTATGTTGGTTAATCCTTTAACATGCAAGAATTTTTTATGAATAGACTGTAATATCGACTTAGCAGAGTATCCTCTATATTATAGATTGTGGCAAGCAATTTGCATATGACATACAAGGTTTCATATGGACCACAGTGGTTTTTTTATCTGTTTGGCAGAAGTCATTCATATTGATGTCCAGATTCTTTGGGCACTCGATAGTTGAAAAATAACCAGTAATCTCAATTCTCTCCTCTAATTTTGCACCTTATCTTTAGGGTGACATTATGAGGTCATGGAGAAGGAAAAGGTGTGCTTTTTTTTTTATTTAAAAGGTATCGACTATTGGGATAATTTGAGTTCAAAACTGCTACTACTGGTCTGTAAAAGCTCAGTTGTTTACTTTATCATCAGTAAGTGTGCGTTATGGTAGTGAGAAGTTCAGACTTCCAAGATTTAGGCTATAAAAGTCCATATGTATTAGGGACTGGCTGGATGTGTTGGGCCACCTTTACCAAGGTTCAGTAGCTTTTGTTGGTTCAATTTCGTTACCCTCTTGATCTTACTGGTATTTTATTTGAAGACGAATGCATGTGCATTTCATCATATTGGGTTTTGAAGCTAACATGTCTTGGGCTTTGTCTTTGGTTAAGGTGATTGTGGAGAAGGCTGAGAGAAGTGATATCCCGAACATTGACAAGAAGAAGTAAGAATCGAGCTTTTGTTAATCACCTGCTCTGTTTGTTGGACATTAGACTCTCATCTAAACAGAAAGGGGTTGGGGGAGATTATCTGGTTATTGATGGAAAGACTGTTCAGTGGTTTCCTATGTTGTGTCTCTGAACCTTTATTCATTATTGTGGCCCTCAACTTGTCTGGCGATGTCTGTTATAATTTATTCAGCTCGTTCAATTTATCAGTCGTATGGGCCATAAATCATTTATCCATCTTGACTTTTCTTCCCTTTCGTGATGTTTTCTTCCAAAAAACGATGGGGAAACCGAGAGCCCATTTTGTCCTTCAATAGGTCATGTGTCCACATTATATAAAGTTTTTGGTGGACTTGTAGTTGCTATGCTCATCATGCAACTATGTTTGCACCCATCTATTTGTGGCTTTTGTGCATACTGGGTTTCTGTAGATTGTCTTTTAGTGTCAAAGGTATCACTCTGCACTGGTATGAGAAGTAATCCTCTGTCTTCACCGATTAATCCTCAATCTTGCTTTGCATGCTAGGTATCTTGTTCCTGCTGACCTGACAGTCGGACAGTTTGTATATGTTATCCGCAAAAGGATCAAGTTGAGTGCAGAGAAGGCAATCTTCATCTTTGTGGACAATGTTCTCCCACCAACAGGTGATTCTTGCTTTTCATCCAGGAAGTTTCATCTACTTATATATGCTTCTTGTACTGTAACTCGGAATGGACTTGAAGAGAGACGTTCCTTTCTGATTTATTCTTGCAGGGGCAATCATGTCTGCAATATATGAAGATAAGAAGGATGAAGATGGGTTTCTCTACGTCACTTACAGTGGAGAAAACACATTCGGGCTTGGGTGTTAGATTTCAATAGCTATCTTAGCAGGTGGCTTATTTCCACTCGTTCTCCGGTGGTATTTACTTTTGTCATTTCACTGCATGGGTTTATGAAGAATTTCGTGGCTAGTATTATGTACATCTTGTATATAAGCTCCGACTGTCAATTTTACAAGAAAAGTTCCTGCTCGGTCCTTTTGATGCTGGCGAATCTTCTTAGATGGAGTTCAATATCTTATGATTTTATGAGCTTTGGAAAGTGCTGAACAAGCACTATTCAAATGCTGATTAGAATAGTGCTTCACATTCTTGAAGGACCATCTGGAGAGTGGTTTGTTGTGATGTGGTGCCTGGGGGAT
Organism: Eucalyptus decipiens; assembly: GCA_014182575.1. Lineage (NCBI taxonomy): Eukaryota > Viridiplantae > Streptophyta > Magnoliopsida > Myrtales > Myrtaceae > Eucalyptus > Eucalyptus decipiens. Next base: position 34,954,391 of record CM024612.1, on the reverse strand, counting down.
TATTCCAACAGAGGCGCCGAAGGAGAAAGTAATGTCTGTGAAGTGAATGTAATGCTCATGTCCAATGGGAGAAAAAACTCAGAACAGTCCAATTTGTCGAAGACGTTCTCATGATTGTAGGTGAAAAGCTGATCTATTTGTAGGGGTAACCTTTGATGGATTTCAATTTTTCGCCAAAATTGACACGTGTTCATGTGGAATAGCCCTTCACAGCATCTACTTGGGCATGGCTATTTGATAAATGAATGATTTCGGAACTGTCTTAAGAAGAGTACTTTAAAGTCGGGTATACTTAATTATAGTCATTCTGAGAATGGACTCGCAACAGAATTGTCCGGATCGAGATGTATGACTAGATATTAATGCTCTTGCAAAATGTTTCATTTTGCTTAGTGCTTAGTATGTCCTTAAATTGTTATGTTTGAACTCTAAGAGGTAAAATTCGGGATATTCTTGAGAAGGGAAGAAAAATATTCTTTTCAATTGGGGTTGGGGTGTATAGGTACTGGCATGTAAAATAAAGAACGCAGCCTTAACAAGCGGGGTGGGGTGGTCGCCAATGGAGCTTTTGGGCTCTTGGATTGTGGTGAGATAAACCTGTAAGCATCATCCAAGATTCATGACTCGCCCCGGTAACCGATTGCTGAACTATTGTTAGATTTTAGATTTCAGAGTTTCAGTAGTATTTTAAATTTGAATCATGCATATTTATCCCCTTTTCTTGGTCAAGATATTAATAACCTTAATGATAGGTCTGTCAAAATGAATCATAAATCTCTTTCTTAACCCATGTAGATGGGCTGAATTGTTATATAGGTAAGCTATATTGAGTAAATGAGTTTAGAAGGATAAAATCCAAAATAATATAAGTGTTGAATGTTTTATAATTTATTTAGATCCAATTCATCTATATAACTCTCTTTCATCTTCACTTGATTTTGTACTTGTACACTCTGTGCTCTCACCTTAAATTTTTTATTTTTTGTTTTTTTGGTCGAAACTTAAGAGTTTTATAAGCTTTCTTAAATTGGATTGAATATGAAAGTGTTTTAGATACTTTGTGTCGGGTTAGAAATGGGTTAGTATGAAATATGAGTCACTAGATTTTTTTTTGGTTGAAATAGGTCAATAGATTTATATTGTATATTGTATGAAAATAAGTCAAAATGGGTTAAATTGATTAATTTGGGCAGACCATTTTCGATTTGATTTATCTGTTTGACAAGTGTATCTAATGATATAACGTCATTCTGATTATGATAAAAGGGTCTAGAATACCCTTATATGATAGCATTTCTTTATAAAAGTGATGAGAGAAGAGAATGCGCCTTTCCATGTATGCTTGGAAAATTTTGAAGGGCGGCTCTAAAAGGTTGAATCGGACCACCCACTCAAATTGACTTGAGAACTTGGATTCATTAGAAGCCTGTGGGCTATGGCAGTTGACAATGACTGGTTTAGGGGACAAAATCTCTCTTGGGAATGTCCAAAGGGAGAAAAAGTTCCCACAATCTCATATCTCGAAGACATCTTCTCGATTGTTGCCGAAAATCCAATCGAGGTAGTAAGGAAAAAGAGCATCCTCCCACAAGGGCAACCTTGACGGATTTCAATTTTTTGCCGAAATCAACTCTATTTATATCATATCATTTATCATAACATCTATTTGAATATGGCTATTGATAAATGATGTTAGAAGAACCGTGTTTTAAGAAGAGTACGTGCTTTAAATTCGTGTCTAGTTAAATGTAACCCTTCCAAGAGTAGGCTTGCGACACAATCTCGACAAGGATGGTTTGCGTGAACTTGTGCAGATTGGAAAGGGACACTTGATAGAGATGCTGATGAATTGGCTATTGTCAAGCGTCTTGAGCTTTGGCCGAAGTTTAGGCCGAATTATTCTACACGCATGTTGGTCCAGCCTAAGGACCTTAAACAAAGGCCGTGGTTATCGGTGCCCCCGTTCCACGTAATTAAAATGGAAGGGTTAACCGCGGGAGGAATTTGTAACCAAATCCGAAGTTTAGGCCGAATTATTCTACGCGCCTGTTTTTCCCTGGTCAGGATGTACCCCATCCACTGTTTAGGAACATCTCGCTCGAATTAAATTTGTTGGCAATCGATGTTGACGGAGCGTTGGAAAGCCGCCCAACCTCTTTAGGTCGTTCCGTCGTCCTTTATTGATAATGGCCAAAAAGGGTCTGGAATGCCCTTATACGATAGCCTTTCTCTTGGGAAGTTGATAAGAGAAGAAACCTACCCATCCGCATGCTTGGAAAAAAACTCCTAGGGTTGGGCTCGAACTGGTGGCGGAACGACCGAAACAGGAGTTGGAATGGACTTCGAAGACCTCGGATTCGTCAGAAGACAGCGGGGCCGCGGCAAGGCGGCGGCTGTTTCGGGAGACCAGAGGGAAGGGAACGAGCGGTGGGAATGATGGGAGACACCGCAATAAGCACTTCTCTCCGTTTGCACCTTTTTTCTCGAGAGTTGAAACTCACAGTCGTGCTATTCAACTCGCGCCGACGCGGTCGGTGGAAAGCTTTCTTTAGAGGCTCAAATCCGGGGGCTGCCCCTTGCGTGGTTTCGTCTCAAAACTACAGATTTCTTTCTCTACCAAGAAAATTTCTAGGGAGTTTACCATGGAAGTCGCTAGATCTCGTTCCTTTCGAGTTCGAGGCGTGATGATACCGCCAACAAAGGGAGCAGCATTTGTCATGTGCGTGTTAAGTACAGCAAAAAGAAATTAGATGGTCGATAGATGGAAACTTGTTGGCATATATATTCACTCTGATGCATCGAGAAAGACGTTATAATTTATTTAAGTATCCTGCATAATTTATTTACGGAACTCATGGCATTCCTTCACGTATAAATTTAAATTTTCCAATATGGTATCGGGATTGGGTTTTGCCCCAGGCTATTTTGCTATATGAGAGGGGGCGTGAAAGCATCATGTGGTCTAGTCTTCATTTATAATTTTACAGTTAATATCACAAAAAATTCTAAATTGGTACATTTGTAATTTTTTTATCACAAAGATTTCAAACTAATATACCTATGACATATTCACCCTAAATTATTTGTGAAAAATTTACTATCCATTAGTTTCCGTTAAATTGAATTACTATCATGAAAAACCACAAAAACGAAAGGTAAAACCCCAAACTTAGAACTTAGCAATTTGGTTAAATAAATTTAAAAGAAATTAACGGATGATAGATTTGTTATAGGTGTATCCTTTTGGAGTTTTTGTGATAAAAAAATTAGTTTAGAGTAAATTTATCACAGATGTATTAATTTGGAGTTTTTTGTGACATTCACCCATAGATTTAAGGTTTTGGGTTGGATATCCTTATAACAGATGACTTCATGACTTATGTTGAGGAACTAATGGAACGAGCTACACTTTTCCTCGAGAGGGGTCGGGACCTATGAAGCCGTCGGGCATATTCCTTATTTATGCGTTCAAAAAGACAAGCAATGTCATTTCCTTGTCGTGAAAGGCGATTCCCTCATTTTCTTCATCGATAAGTGGATCCGATGTCTCAACTTTCATTATCAATTGGTTTGATTCGCGCAAAACAGAGAACTTTCGATTGCCTGCACGTTATTTCTGCTGCCGAGAGCCCTAAGGTTCTCCGGTCAACTCGGGGGTAAAGAAAAAGCATATTGAATTTCAATAAAGAAGCTTCTCCAGTGCTGGAGCCCATGGAATTGGATTGTTCACCACGGAAAAATCGATCGTACGGCTCTTGCTGTCCCCATGCGCCTGGGCCTTGGAGTGCCCTCCAAGCACTTTGAACTTTCAACATCAGTGATTTACTATTCCCATCTATGATATTCGGATCACATAGCGTCGTGAATACGCGCGGAATGTGATTTCTAGGTGTGATGGTTTGTTTTGCGATTGCGCTTATTATATTAGGTTGCGAGATCGCATCATAAATAAGGTGCATACATAAATAATATGTTGCATATTTTGATTTCCATTTTTAAAAGTTGATAGGATTGATAGAATGATTTAGAAAGTCTGTTTGCTATTTAAACGAGGGCAAAATGAGCTATTAAAGAAGATTCAATGTAAGTACTTGATGCTTAGGCACCAGCAAGCAGCAAAGCAAACATAGAAAATAATCACCATGCATTTCTTTTAATGGGAAACACTCCTCATGAAACTACGCGTCCGATTAATATTTGGATATTTTTGCGGTAGATTTTACCATGTATATAAATCGATTATCCACCCAAAAAGTTATATATTTGCGATGGCCACGATGAAAATTCGAAAAATATAAAACAAAACATATTAATATTCCGTACCTTTTTAAAGTGATTTTGACATAAATAGTGTCACGCATATTAAAATCGATTTATTGAATTAACATGTTGAGTGATTTGACAAGTAAAATGATTGGGTAAATTGATCTTCTTCTTTTTTTTTTGTGGCCGGTGGTAAATTGATCGTTTAACATATGGGAAATTACGTTTTTGTGTCATTCAAGACGTATCATTTGGAAGACTTCTTCTCCAAAGACTTTCCCTCCTCAATCTCCTATAAAACCCCACAAAACCTCCAAACCATTTATCTCCAAACCGCAAACCAAACAACCGCCACTAACCACCGCCATACCGAAACCTCTACTCTTGAACGCACCATCGCCGCCACCGCCTGCCTCCGCCGTCCCACCACGAACACCATGCACAAGACGTACTCCGCCTCATCCCTCGGTCCCGATGGCCTCGACCTGTCACAGGCCTTCTTCAGGCCCATCCACAACACCGCCCCGCCCTCCCAGACCAACCGCCACGCCAAGATCACCGTCGTCGGGGCAGGCAATGTTGGCATGGCCATCGCGCAGACCGTCCTCACCCAGGACCTCGTCGACGAGATTGCCCTTGTCGACCCCATGGCTGACAAGCTCCGCGGCGAGATGCTCGACCTCCAGCACGCCGCTGCCTTCCTCCCCCGCACCACCATCCTCTCCTCCTCCTCCGACTATGCCGTCACCTCAGGGTCAGACCTCATTGTCGTCACCGCCGGCGCCCGGCAGAACCCTGGCGAGTCAAGGCTGAACCTACTGCAGAGGAACGTGGCCCTCTTCAGGAGCATCATTCCCCAGCTTGCCAAGCACTCTCCCGACGCCATCCTCATGGTCGTCTCGAACCCGGTCGACATATTGACGTACGTGGCGTGGAAGATCTCTGGGTTTCCTCCGAACCGGGTCATCGGCTCGGGCACGAATTTGGACACGTCCAGATTTAGGTTCTTGCTGGCGGATCATCTTGAGGTCAACGCTCAGGACGTGCAGGTACAAAAACGAAAATGTCTACTGAGTGTTACTCATAACCTAGATTAATATGAGGCAAGACAATGACTGTGATCGAATGACTGTGATCATACAGGCCTACGTTGTCGGAGAGCACGGCGACAGCTCGGTTGCCCTGTGGTCGAGCATAAGCGTCGGGGGAGTCCCGATCCTGAGCTTCCTGGAGCGGCAGCAGATCCCGTACGAGGAGGAGATGCTGGAGAACATCCACAAGACCGTAGTCGAGGGCGCCTACGAAGTCATAAACCTCAAGGGCTACACGTCCTGGGCGATCGGCTACTCCGTAGCCAGCCTGGCCCGGACCCTCCTCCGCGATCAGCGCAGGATCCACCCGGTCTCGGTCCTCGCGAGGGGGTTCTACGGCATCGAGGGAGGGGATGTGTTCCTGAGCCTGCCGGCACAGCTCGGCCATGGCGGCGTCATGGGCGTGACCAACGTGCACTTGACGGATGAGGAGATGCAGAAGCTCAGAGCCTCCGCCGAGACCCTCCTGGAGCTTCAAAGTCAGTTGGGCATTTGAGGGACGAAACGACCACATAGATTGACAACAACGATAACACGTGCTGCTTTGTTTATTTTCCTCATTTTCCTTTTGCTGATCGATGTTCCTCCTTTTAGTTTCCTCACATCCTCATGTCCTTATTTGAGATTTTACGATATGTATGGAAGCCTTGATGGTTGTTGTTTTGACTTTACTTGGAGAATGTGTAATAACGGGTGTACTTCGTCACTTGTCAATTAAAAAAGGATTCTCTTATATATGAAATATCCTAACCTTTTTCTATCTTTTTTGCTTTTGTTGACAGGTGACTAAGATCTCTAACTATCGAGTGTATTAGAAAAAAATTGCTAATCATGGAGAAAGAGGTAGACTTCTGTTAGAGTGGTGCATGGCCTCTCTTACTTAGCAGCTAGGGATAAGCAGTTTCAAAACTTATTAAAATCGATTCTCTATTTTCTGAAATCTAAAACCTATCGGCATACTTTAAAACTTAGAATATGTTTATTATTTATATTACATGGGCCACTTTATAAGTGTGTAAGTGTTATAACTTGTTCAAATAAAAACAATAGACCGTGTGCTGGACCCTACAATACCCGCATGCAGGTTTGCAATTATTAGGCACACTTAACACTTTATAGAAAATAATTATTATTTTGTTTCATATAATAATTTTGCCTATCTTTATTAGTCATGTCACAATTTATAAAAGGTTGTATTTGTTATTTCGATGTCTTTGGAAGTTATGATTTGAAATTAAAAAATTATTATTTATTATTTATTATTTGGAATTTTTTAATGTCTTCTCAATGCAACTTTTGAGAAAGCACAAAATGAGAAAGCGACATGTCTCACCGCCACAAGAATACCACGCATGGCAGCAAAAGCCCTAACCTTTTAAGAACGTTTACCTTTCTAACTGAGAAAAAAACGGAGACTTCAACGTCCAGGCGATTTGTCAAACACGTGAAGTAATGCGAAAGCTACGGACAATCGCTTGAACCGAAAATTCAATCAACCTTGAAAAATTAGAGGATATTTTTGTATATTCTATTCCGCCAATCAATGATGTACAAAGCTTTATAATTATAGCACTAGGCATGTACAAGAAAATGGAAATACATGATATTACAAATCAAATTCTATATTAGACTAATATTAATTGATTTTCCATATCAATCTAAATATTGTACAAATCCACAAGATCGCATATCTTCCAACAGACCTTTTACAACGAATCTCTCTCCGAATCGGTCACTGAGTCGACGATGTTGAAGTCGCGAGGGAAGAAGGCCTTGCGACCGATGTTACACGGACCACTTTCGTTCTCTTCCCTTCACCATCTCGGGTCGCTTACGGATGAAGAAACCGCGTGAGAGCTCGTCGCTAATAGGGCTCGTCACTTGTGCCTTTCCACGGCTGGCGTCGGTGACCGCAACATAAAGCAGCGTCTGGACTTTCTAGAGGAAGAAATTGTGGGGAGGAGAAAAGTCAAGGAGTCGCTCTCGTAGAAGATTAGGTTTTCGTAGAATGAGAAAGCTAAATGTATAAGTCAATTTTTATTTTAGGTTTTTGTAGGTTCCTGGTTCGGTTCCTCATGAATCGGGAACCGAACCGCATATTCCCGATTCTTAAAAATATAGAACCGAAGACTGAATGAGGTCTCAGGTTTTCGGTTTTACTCTAAAATCATTCTCATCTCTATTAGCAATTATTATTTTCAGAGCCATCTCTTTGAGCTCCCTTCATTCCATAGCCAAATTATAGTGTTAAGCTACCAAAATAGAACAGGAGACAAAAAATGGCTGACAGAGAGGATAACCACCTTCGTTTAGCGGCGCTATGTCGGAGAATGGGAGATCTATGGTCCGAAGAAGACATCACAGACCTAGGGGATGACATTCCTGCAGAGGAAAAGCACCAAAGTGAATTAACCCTATATGACAAGCTCTATTCCAAGCCAAATGTTAATTTCCAGGCCTTCAGTAATACTATGAAGAGAGCATGGAAGTCTGATTCAGTCAAATGCGAACAAATAGATACAGGATTCTTCTCCTTTATATTCCAGTCTATTGAAGAAAAAAGAAGGGTATTAGAGTTGGGACCTTGGTCTTTCTCAAGTAACCTTTTAATCCTTAAGGAATGAGACCCAAATATACCCGAGCACTGTTATGAATTCACGCATTATGTGTTTTGGGTTCACTTTATAGGTCTACCTCGTGCCAGAGTAAATGAAGATGCCATATGTCTCTTAGCTTCAAAAATGGGGAAGGTAGAGGAGATTAAAATTGAGGTGAGAGGTGCCAATTCGAGGAAGAGTGGAAAAGCCAAAGTGATGTTAAACTTGTCCAACCCACTAAAAACAGGTTCTGTTATAACCTGTGGGAGGAAAAAATGGTGGATTGATTACAAATATGAAAGGCTTCCGCACTTTTGCTACTCTTGTGGTTGAATCGGTCATTATGCAAACTATTGTCCTAAAATACCCTATGAAGAAACTGGATTAGCGCAGGATAAACCAGGCCGGTATGGGTCATGGTTCAAAGCGGAAGTTAGAGAAATAAGCCCTTACTGGAAGACGTTCTATGGTGAATTAGATCTTTCGGATTCAAAAGAGGAAGTAGTAATGGAGACTCAAACAAAGGTGGTAGAAACAACCATGAAAACATCGGAAGAAGAGCAGAGTGCTATGGCAAATGTCCCTGTCCAACCGGCGAAAACAGAACAATTGAGCATCATTAGAAGGCATACCTCAGAGAAACAACAGACAAAACTACTCTCTTCAGCTGAGAGGGAGATGTCTTCAGAGTTTTCCAAGAAAGGAAAGGCGATCTATAAAGCTCCAGCTGCAAAAAAACAAAAGCGAGTCAGTCCCTATGAGAAGAAAATTTCACAGGAGCTTGTGATGAATGAAAACCAACTGATGGATGCCCCTATTCAGACCTGGGAAGGGGCGAGCACATGGGCTTTGGTGGCTAGCCCTAATAAGCCACCAGAGCAAAGATGAAGCTATTAAGCTGAAACTATCAAGGGCTGGGCAACCCCTTGACAGTCCAACATTTTAGAGCCTTAGTGGCTCATGAGAGGCCTAACCTGGTGTTCCTCATGGAAACAAAAAATCAGAATAATATTGTTGAGAGAGTAAGGAAGATGACTCATTTTAAAAATTCTTTTATTGTTGAGCCAATGGGTATAGCTAGAGGGCTAGTAGTAATGTGGGATGAGGAGGTCCAAGTGGAAGTGGAAGGCGGTTCTCGAGAGCTCATAAATATAAAATGTAAGAATCTTAGCAGGGGGAATATCATGCGAATTTCCTTCTTACATACACCAATTATCTTTCAAGAGAGATTGAGACTATGGCGTCAAATAAAAAATAACAACTATTCCAACCCTCTTCCATGGTTATGTGTTGGGGATTTCAATGAAATACTTTACCACTGGAAAAAGGTTGGTTGCAGGGAGGTGGATCGATACCGAACAGTAGCTTTTCAGGGTTTCTTGGATGATTGTTCTTTGATGGATCTTGAGAGTAAAGGCTGTGCTTACACTTGGTCCAACAATAGAAAAGGCAGTGCATTAGTTAAAAAGAGACTAGACAGGGTACTTTGTAATTTGGAATGGAGAGTGTTATACCCAAATGCTCAGGCCTTTGCCCTACCAGTAATAGGCTCTGATCACAGCCCGATTATTCTATCCCTACAACCGACAGAAAGGAGAAGACAGAAAATTTTCAAGTTTCAACCATTTTGGCTAGAAGATCCGAAATGTGAGGAGGTGATTAAACGGGTTTGGCATACAAACAGCTCTATTGCACTCAGTTTTACCCACAAATTAAAGCTGATTGCATCAGAATTATATAAATGGAGCAGGAGAAAGTTCCAAAACGCCCAAAAGTAGATCCACCCCCTCAAATTTAGACTTATGGAGTTAACGAACAGCACAGATACAGAGCAAAACAAAGAGGAAATCAGTAATCTTATTCGGAAAATTGAAGAGTTATGGAGGCAAGAAGAGATGTACTGGTGTATGAAGTCAAAAATAGAGTGATTAAAATGGGGAGATCAAAATACCAAATACTTCAACGCAACAATAGTTCAAAGAAGACAGCGAAATAAAATTTCTATGCTTCGGCTAGAAGATCAAATCTGGAGTAGAGATCCTGAGACTCTTAAACATCATATTCGCCATTTCTACCAATCTTTATTCACTTCATCTGTTGATCGGAACTACCAACCTGTTTTAGAACAATGCCAAGAAGTGGTGAGTGAAGAAATGAATGCCGACCTTATCAAACCAGTTACAAAAGAAGAAATTAAAGCTGCAGTTTTTCAGCTAGGGGCGATTAAGGCACCGGGACCAGACAAACTAAACGGCTTATTCTACCAAAATCAGTGGTCACTTATCAATGAAGACATTTTCAGCATGGTGCAATCCTTCTTCCGACATGGTACGTTTGAACCAAAGATAAATAGAACACATATTACTCTTATCCCTAAAATAACTAGCCCAAGGAATGTCACCCAATTCAAACCTATAAGCCTTTGCAATTTTAATTATAAAATTATTGCTAAAGTGCTAGCAAATAGGCTGAAACCATGGCTGCCAATGTTAGTTTCTGAAGAGCAAACAACCTTTATAAGTGGCAGGTAGATTCATGATAACATATTTATTGTTCAAGAGGTGATCCATCAACTAAGGGTGAGAAGGAGGAGAAGAAAATTTCAAGTCATCCTCAAACTAGATATGAAAAAAGCATATGATAGAGTCCAATGGGATTTTCTTTGTGATTATATGCTGAAATTGGGCTTTCATGAGAGATGGGTCTAGTGGATAAAACAATGCATCTCATCGGTATCTTTCAACATACTCATTAATGGAGAGCCTATAGAGAATTTTAGACCTACTAGAGGAATAAGGCAAGGGGATCCCCTTTCCCCCTACCTTTTTATCATCATGGCAAACATCTTATTGACCCTCATGAGGAAAGCTGTCCAAGAAGGAAGTATAAAGGGTATTCGCCTTAATGCCACTTGCCCAATCCTCTCACATCTACTTTTTGCAGACGATGCTATTTCCTTCCTAATTGGCACAATCCGAGAAGCACAAAGTGTCTCAAATGTGCTGAATCAGTATTGCTATGCGACAGTTCAAGCTATCAACCTCAATAAATCAAGCCTTTATGTTGGGAGAGATTGTCCTCACAATCTTAAACAGAATCTAGCCTCAAAATTGAGAGTTCACATCTTAGAAAATTTAGGAAAGTACCTTGGAATTCCATCGAAATGGGGAAAAATAAAAAAGCAAATGTTTGCTTGGATCCTTGCTAAGGTGGAAAGGAAAATGGAAGGGTGGAAAGAGAGGCTGATCTCGAAGGCAGGTAAAGAAATTCTTATTAAGACAGTTATTCAAGCCATTCCTCAATATGCAATGTCCATTTTTAAAATTCCAACTTCCATTTGTCGAACTAATTAAAAGAGAGTAGCTTCCTTTTGGTGGAAACATAATGTAGATCGGAAGAAATGGGAAGATCTACAAATCAGAAAGGATTGTGGTGGGCTAGGTTTCAAAGATTTTGTGGATTTTAATAAAGTTATGCTGGGAAAACAGGTTTGGAGAATTGTTAAACAACCAAATGCGCTATGGTGCCAAGTGATGAAGAGTATTTATTTTCCACGAAGTGATTTATGGGCAGCAAACAGAGGCCATCGGCCCTCATGGGAATGACAAAGTATTTTGGTTGGAAGGGATGCAATTGAACTAGCTACTAGATGGGTGGTCCGGGATGGACAAACGATAAGAATCCGAGAGGATGTATGGTTGCCTTCAGGAAGAATCATTGGCTCGGCAAACAAAGAAGATCCAAAAATAGTGGCGGAACTAATAGATAGTGAATCGAAGGAATGATACTTGAATAGAGTACAAGCACTTTTTCAGGAAAATATAGCACAAGAGATTCTAGCGCACCCTCTAAGCCCGCAACCTAACCCAGACAAGCTTGTATGGACAGCAAACAAATCCGGCTCATACACAGTCAAGAGCGGATATAATAGACTACAAAGCTCAGCCATTCCCACTACCAGACAAAACCCTTCTTCATCCTACCAAACACCAAAATCACTTTGGCATGAAATATGGAATCTACCAACACCCCCCCAAAATCAGATTCTTTCTATGGAATATATGCAGCAACTCTCTCCCAACAAAGGCAAATTTGCACAAGAGACAAATAATACTTGACCCAATGTGCCTGATTTGTGGCCATGCACCAAAGACAATGGAGCATATATTCATCCTCTGTAACTGGACAAAAAGTGTATGGGCAACCTTTGAGTTTCAAGCCGATACAAATTCAGAAAGCATAACTCGAATTGAGAGATGGATTCTCGGTAATCTCACCTCAAGAACCGAAACAAGATCAAAAGCCCTCTTTGCTGCTCTCATGTGGCAAATTTGGAAGACCCGCAACTCTGCGGTTTTCCAAGGGAAAACGCCGGACCCGATTAGCACCCAAGAAGAAGCCAAAACAACCGCAGATCTGACCATGAAATGGACTATTAAAGGGACGCCTAGCAGATATAGATAGCAAGTGACTCAAAGAAGCGGGGAACATTGGAAACCACTTGACCCGCACACGCTAAAGGTGAATGTTGACGGCCCATGGTGCAGCTTGAGCTTGAAGGGATTGGTTGCAGGACTCTGTCGGAACGAAGCTGGCCTCCTCGTCGCCGGCTTCACAAAGCAAATCTTGACTCCATCCGCCTGGATTGCAGAAGCCCTAGCAGTACGCAAAGCCCTCTTGTGGGTAAAAAACAGGCGGAGAAGAAGTGAAGCTCGAACTGAACTCCCGAACGAAGGTTTAGATACAATAGATCTGTTGGTGCACATATCCTCTGATAGCTTATCTCTTGTGGACAAAATATCAGGCCGAGAAGAATCTCCTTGGCAAGCCCATTCCCTTATTGTTGATTGCGCACAGCTAAAAGCCCAGATTGGTGGTGTCCCCGTCCTTTATGAACAAGGCGGCGGATTGGGTTGCCAAATCTCACCGAGAAAATTTACTTCCCAGTAATTGGGTCTTTTTCCCTCCTCAACCTTTATTGTCCATATTATGTCTAGACTCACCAAGTGTTGGTGCCCTTTTTACGGGCTAGTAATGAAATTTTAGCATCTTTCGACAAAAAATAAAATAAAATTATGTCATAGAGAGTGATGGGGAATTAATTTGTTTCCTATTAGAATGGGGATGGATGTTACATTTTGATGGTTGGTCCCCCTAGAGACTAACATAATGGAGGCAAAAGTCGTAGCTAGTCTCCTATTACAAAATTATCACAATACCCATTAGGAGAAAAAACCCTTGACAATTAATTAAGTTCATTTAAGGAAGAGTATAAAATAGTACTAGAATTTGTACAACTTACGTCCATATTTCTATAGGTTAATATTACGAAAAACCCCAAACTCAATTTACTTCAAACTAATATACCAAATTGGTACACCTATTATAAATACACCCTCTATTAATTTTCATTATATTTTCTTGTTAAATTGATAAATTGAGTGAGATGTGATCATTGACAGATATATTAATTTGGAAATTTCCCCTTTGTCTGTCATAGGTGTACTAATTTGTAATTTTTTATGATATTAATCCAAATTAACGAAAGGTAAATATGTCATAATGTACCAATTTGGAATTTTTAATGATCAAAAAAATTAATTTGGGTAAATCTATCATGGGTGGGTGTACTAGTTTAAGTTTTTTTTTATTTTTGGGTGTGTGTGGTGGCCGCACGGCAGCAACCAAAGGCAATCGAGTTGAAAACGCAAATTTGAGAGGACAGTCCATACCCAAACTAACACTTGGCTCGGTCCAGTCCAGTTCAGTTCAATTCACCTAATTTGCTCTTTGTTTCTCCCATGCCTTGGAACACACCCCCAATGACACATCGTAGGCCATCCCATCGGGCCGTTACCATCACCGCAAGCTAGCCCGTGCTTTCAGCTAATTAGGCCCAGTAAGATTGCTTGATCACCCTTCCCAATCGGCCCATTAAAGTTTTTGGGCCACACTTTCGCGTGCCTTTGGTCCGTCGGCCCGTGACACCCTTCATAGAATTCTCTCTTGTTCTTATCAAGACCGACGGGGAGACAGATTCGCGACGACCAGCACATCTCAACCACCCTGCTCAAATATAGACGATTCGATATTGATGAAAGTGCAAATCATTCACGAACGCCCAAGTGTATTTTGCTCCCACAAAAGGAAAAAAAACCAAAACACAGTAGGACCATAGTTCTGCTCGAGGGATAAGGAAGATGGATGACAGATTTGATCAGACACACTAAACTCCAAGCCTCACGATCCTCCACCTTATCTTCTCTAGCTGCATTGCCAGGTTGTTGTCTACACATCTTGCTCCAATTGACATGATGCCCACTTGATCCTCCGTGCTCTCATATTTCGTTTTCTTGCTATATCAAATGCTTTTTTTTTAATTTTCGGGCGGGTGTAATTGTACAATCTCTCGAAAACCCATTTTCTCGAGATCTGGTAGCTATCGAATTACAAAATAATCGATCTTGATGGCTAATCAAAACAAATTTCGGTATGTTACTGCATGTTATATGTAGATCTACAAAGAAAAGGACATTAATGGGATAGGCCACTATATAAACCCTTGCTCTTCTTCACCATTTTCATCACATTCGCCTTGGTCATTCTGCACCCTCGTACCTTTCTCTCTTCAAGATACAATCATGGCTTCTAAGGCTCTTGCATCAACTGCAATTCCTTTTAATCCTCAACCTCCTTTTCTTCACGTTAGTCAGCTCCACTCCTCTGCCATGCGCACCTCCACCATCGAAGCCGCACAAGCACCACCACCACTCGCAGCCGGCGAAGCCCTCTTGCCCCAGGGATGCCCTTAAACTGGGCGTGTGCGCCGACTTGTTGAATGGCTTGGTCAACATTGTTGTGGGCACGCCTCCAAAGACCCCCTGCTGTAGCCTCCTCGAGGGCCTGGCCGACCTCGAAGCTGCCGTCTGCCTCTGCACTGCCGTCAAAGCGAGCGTCCTTGGGATCAACCTCAACGTCCCAGTCTCGCTGAGCTTGCTGCTGAACTACTGTGGGAAGGACGTGCCTTATGGTTTCCAATGTGCATGAGGGCTCTTTCGTTTTGCTTGATGTTGTAATTCACTTGTGATCACATTGCTCTGTCTTTGCCTTTTCCGGTTTTACATCGAATTACTGTGGCTGGTTGCTGTTTTCCTTCATTCAACAAATAAAGCGTACTCTTTTCTAGCATGACAACTTCTCATGAACCAAGAGTCGGCACAGTTTTTTGTGGTGCCGAGGACTGCCTCATTTTCGTCTACCAGTAATTGGGGTACACAACAGCGAAGTTAACCTCGCTGATCTACATATCTCAGCCGTCAGCAACACATCAAATGACTTGCTCATTCTATGTATTGGAACTTTCTGACATCCCGTCCGCAAAGTTCTAATGTTATTTCATGACATCATAACTAAAAAGAGATACCATATGCTGGCACTTTGCGTTTAGGGTTGTTCCTAGTCGGGCAAGCCTAGGCCTCATATCACTTCTGATTTATGACCATATCAGAAAGCGCAACTATGAATGCGTTTGGTAACATTTCTGTTTAAAAATTGTTTCTGGGAACCTATTTCATTCCAGAACAATTTTTGAACAAAAAAAACACGTTTGGTAAATCTGTTCCGAAATATAAAAAGAATAGAAACACGTTTGGTAAATTTGTATAATTTTTTTTATTTCTTTTAATTTTTTAATATTTTTATTTTATTTTTCTATTTTCTTTCTTATTTTTCCTTTTTTTCTTTTTCCTTTTTTCTTTTTTCTTATTTTGGCCGATCGCCGGCCTCGGCCAAGCGCAACTATGAGGGCCGACGACCGGCCGATGAGGGCCGGCGGCCTTGCCCAACCACGGCAATGCTCCGGTGAGGTCGCCAGCCCTCGACGGCCGGTCGCCGGCTATGGCCGAGGCCAGCGACCAGCCAAAGAATAAAGAAAGAAAAAGGAAGAAGAAAAAAGAGAGAAAAAAGTGTTCTTAAAATATGTTCCAGAAACAATAAACAACTTTTTTTTGTTTTAGTTTTTACATTCTAGAGATGTGTTTAAGGAACAAAAAAATAATTTTGGAATAAAAACGCAAACAAATGCGTTTTACTTGTTCTTTTTTTCCCATGAATAAAAAAAACAAAAAAAATTGTTTAAAAACAGAAAAAAGAAATCAAAACAAACGCAGCCTATGTAGCTAACTTGAGAACATTAGGTTTTATAAGTGCATCGACCACTCATAAATACGATTCCTTCATGAATTCTACAAGAGTATACTCGAGTTAACGTCGCACTCGACAGTGCTTAACAGGAGTTTTTCTAGGACAAAGAGATGAGTAGTTAGAGCTGAGCAATGAATGTCACCTGCTTGCTCAACAAATTAACCCTTTCAAGCTTTGCTGCTAGAAAAAAGAAAGGAAATGTGTGTTTTGCCTTATGATTGACAGCGGACATGAGAGCAGTTGATCAGCTACACAATCGCGTTGGGTTTTATATAGCTCGAGGTGGGTTTACCACCAGCTGGATGCAAGTTTAATTAACCTAATCTGAGAAAGACCCGAGCGCTAAACAGCTTCGAACGACCTTTCTTGCCAATAGATGATTGATCAGAGATGAAAAGCTTAGAAATACTTGAGAGATATGGAGATCTTGTCGCCTCGTGTAACGTGTCGATGCATTTTAAAGTTTAAAAATTTGTGGAATTATATAAATACTCCCTCAAAATGAAATTGAACGTTTATTCCAGACTGGAAAATAAACTTCTGTATATCACAAGAATGAGAAGGGAAGATGGAATATTCAACGTCACCTTGATATGCACGATCAATTACCAAAAAGAGGATTTAAGAAAAAGTTTCACTAAACCAATAGTAATCCGAGACAGTTACGCTATCCCACAATACATAGCCTTTCTCTAGGTGTTACAAGAGACTGCCTTTTTGTTTATCGGGTCTCGGAAGTTTCCTTATTTACAGGATTTATAGAGTGGCGAGTGGAGAGCATACTTGTGGAACCAACTCATCGTATCGAACTAAGAATATAACTCTAAGCTTTAATGGCATTAGAATTTGAGAAAGATGGACAGGTGTTTTGAAAGCCATTTGAGTGTATATGAACTAAAAAATTTTCCAAACTTTGATCCTATTCAACTCCCTGCAAAAGTTACAATTACATAGACGGTCCCAAGGGTAATATGGTAATAGTGAAGTTAGACTTTGAGAAACAGGGACGGGTGCTTAAAAAGCCATAGAGTATATATGAACTTGGGCTTTTTCCAAACTGCGATGTAATTCAACTTCTTGCAGAAGTTTCCATTACATAGGCAGTGCCAATAGTAATATGGTAATAGTACAAACACACCCAACATCTTGAAGACGCGTTTTTAGTACAATAACACAAATTATAAAAGGGACTACTGGACAAGAAGGACCGCACATGCATCTTATAAGATGCTTTTTCATATGGAAAGACAATACTGAAAGCACTTTGGCCAAAAGTAATGGCCAGTCTTGTGGAAAAAGAGGTTAAGTATACAAAATTTGTGAACCACGGCCATTAGAATTCCGTGTAAAATTTGTCACTGAATCAGTGACCATGTTGCATTTTTTTTCCTTGGTGAAGAATAGAATCCAGCGTTTAAATGTAGTTGATTAAGTTACCGATGAAGCGGTTCATGGCTAGATCGAGAGCGATTCTTGAAAATCGAAAGTCAAATCCAACTGTGTTAGGCCCCATTGGTTGCGGTCCATTGCTCCTTTCTGTCCTCGTCCAAATTATTTTTTCTTCATTCATTTCCACCGAAGTTCTAACTGCAAGTTCATGGAGGCTCCGAAAAAGCCCGGCCGTAGCCATCAGCTCGTGTATATGTGTGTCATATTTATGCTCATCGGCTAGTTAGATATGGTCCATTTTACTTAATCCAAGCTAGTTTTTTGTCGTGAAATTTCTCTGTGCATCGTCTTGTTAATATATGCCCTATAGTCCAAAAACCCACATGCTCCTCTTCAATTTTTCTTTCTTTTTTGGGCACAGTACTCTTATGCTCTGCACTAATCTCATCAGTGATGCCTACATTAGGAATATTCCTGCTCTATTTGTTTGGTTCTGATCATGAGTTGTGCCCAGGAAGCTGCTATGATATTATAGTCCGGTCCTTCGAAGATGTCATTTCGTAGGTGAACGAGTCAATATCAAAGGGCTCGTACCAAAACTATCTGTAGATCTGCAAGTTAAGTAGCACCAACACTAACACCGACACCGGATATGAAATATGACATGACACGATATGTCGACACATTATTTTTCAAAAAATAGAAAATTTCGATACATTGGGATATGTTGTATATTAAATATATATTTTTATATATACATGATAAATTATCGGTTATTTCAATCAAATTAATTTGATTCAAATTTATGAATAAATAAATAATAAAAAGAGCCTAAAATGAATTTACACTAAAAATATTAATCCATCATTTATTGATATAATTTATCTTTTCAATTTGACAAATTCAACTACTTTCATTCCAATAGAAAAAAAAACAAATAATTCACATTCGACTATTAAATTTAGCATTTAACAATAAGTCAGAAAAAAAATCTGACATTTCACCATCAAGTAAAATAAGAAGTCTTTCTTTCCTTCTTTATTTATTTATTTATTTTTTACATATACACATCTTAACTCCTCATCTATTGAAATTTTTTAAAATTGACATCATATGTGTCGGAATTGCATGTCGAAATTCCGGATTTGTGTGTTGAGAGAGTTGATCACGTGTCGGAATTTCCCGAGATTTGTTCACCACCTGTTGAAGCGTGTTAGACACGTGTCGGAATGTCTGATATGACACGAAGACTCCCGAAAAGTATCAATAATAGTCTGCAAGAAAAATAGATTTAGAAGATATAATTTCACATGAATCCACGTAATTACTACGCAAGATCTAGTCTATAAATCATTATCGGAGGTGGAGCATAGTCTTGCTATGTAAAGACTACTCGATATACAGATCACGAGTTTCTGTCAACTTTCTTTCTTTTTTAGAATAAATTCATGACTGCTCCATGTGCATTTCTGTCTCAATGCGACAGCAATCAATGCATATATTCGTTCCAATTCCGTGAATAATCACCGATCATCAAGCTGCTAAGTGACAAAATTTCACAACCAGAAAGTCACATGTCCATTTTGTACATTCGCCTACATAAGTTTTTAATCAACTTAATTCATTTCTTGTGACTGCAAGTTGAATATCGCACATACAAATGACAGTACCTTATGAAAGTAGTAGTTAAAATATTAGATAGTAATAAGGACTAAGTCATAAATGTTTTAGAAAAAAATACTGGACGGACTAAAAAAGGTTAATTACCCATATGTGACGCGTTAAGTTTTAGTTGGACATTGAAATAAGCAGTACTAGCACATCGAGTCATTTAACCTTTTAATATTGAATAAGAAATTGCCCAAAGTTTTAGGGGGTTGATAGCATCATAATCAAAGTTCCTCAGTTACGGTTTTTATCTTCAGACGTGATTAGTGACAAGTTGCTTTTGCTTGCATTTGAGTGTTTATAAAATCAAAAAGTTCGTACTCGGATTGTTAATAATTGTACTATTTTTGGTGCTCTCGATTGCCCGTCTTATTCCCCAATCTGCTAAAATTGTTAGAGGTATTCAATGAAGGAAGATGGAGCAGGAGGGGCCACCATTGAAAGCTCGAGCTAAAAAGGAGCAGTAATTTCTGGACTTTATTTGTCACAATGCCAAATCTTTCTTAAAGGAAAGAAAAAGATAAGGAAAAGAGAGACAGAGATTGATAGGTGCACGGTGCACCAATCACAAATCACATGCATGCTACCATAACTTTATACTCCTAAAACTTAGGTGCTACATTTCGATAATTATCATAAAGGATCTGTTCCAAGATGTTAGTTCTTTTTCTTTTTCTTTTTTTTCCTTTTAATTTTCATGATTCGTTACGATAGCAAGGCGGACTTTTCTTATGCTAATTCTAGCAAATTAAACTATAATCACCACTTCATAACTAGTTAGTACCATCCAAACTCCGATCTACTAAAAACCGTATTTCCCAAATACATTTCTCTCAAAATTCCGCGAGTCCTTTTGACTACTATTAATAGATTAGTCGGTGAGCCCATCTATTTCACCCCGTTTATTTTTCTTTTTCGTGAGGATACCACTTTATTCAAACCATGTCGGCCATCAGTTTTTGTCTCGGGGGGTCGATTCAACTGGCGTGTGAACAGATTCTGAGGGCCGAGATCGAGGAATTCTCGGGACCGTGAGCTCTCAAGATGAAGATCGAAAGTCGCCCAATTTGTAGCATTATTATAAAGCGCCCACGACACTTGCACCCGCAACAAGACAGACGACATCCCCTCGAATGCTCGAAAGATCAACCCGCTTTGGACGACTAAACATCACACAAACCTCCAAAATTCCACGATCCTGAGAGGACTTGTCGCCTGTCCTATCAGCCCCATTTGCACCGCCGCGTGGTGCTCGAATTTGAGCCCACATGTTTTCCTCCTGTCAAATATTCCTTTAAAAACTTGGTCATTCTAATTTCGAGATTTTGAAACGGGTCAAGTTGGATTTGATTTTTTGGGGTTTTATAAGCTCACGATCTGGCGACTATATCGAATTTAGCTCGATTGGGGTTTTGCCCACTGATCATAAGTACTTAGTTAGTACGTGATTAGCAAAACTTGAAGATCATGATTCAATTGTAAGCTCAATGTGTGGTGTGTTTAAGATGAGGTTTCATTGGATCGAATTGAATAAAGAATAGATAATGTGAAATGTCATCTCACTAGGTACGGCTGTGGATTTGATTATTTTATGTCGACATAAATAAAACGAAAATCATTTTTATTTTGATTTTTGGTCCTTTAGGGGTCATCCCTTACATGTCATAATGAGAATATCGAATTTGAAGGTCATCTTTTACAAAAGATAAGTAAATAAATTCAAAGTACAACTTCAAGAGATTTGAAAGAATATAGTCTCTCCCTCCATGGAAAAAATAAGACATCGAATTTAACTTGTGAGATCCATATCTTATATTACAATCTCACAATATAAGTTATCGCGATTGAAAATTGTATGCTCAACTCTAAATTAATTTCAGAATCAAATATCTCAAATTCATCCTTTTTCTTTTCTTAAACTTATTTTGATTGTTCCCATGAGATGAGCTTCAATTTCAAAATAAAATTACAATTCGCGTCGTACGCTGACGACTTTAGCTTTTGATGTAAATAATTGCACACTCAATTGCCATGTAATCACTTCTCTCTCTTTGAAATAACATGAGAAAAACCTTAGGCGGTGATTACCTTTGGATCCACCCTTCTCGAGACTTGTTGGATCTCCTAAAATAATCTTCCCACCCAAATATCCTCTATAAATACTTCGACCCTCTTCATCACCATTCGCACATCTCTCTCTCTCTCTCCCCCTCCAACAACACAGCGCGTTCTATAGTCTTGCTCTTTCGAGTGTCTTCTTTGCGAGAGAGAGAGAGAGAGACCGAAAATGGCATCAAGGACTCTTGCCACGACCGCCCTCCTCCTCTCCCTCAACCTCCTTTTCTTCACCATGGTGAGCTCCACCTCCTGCCCCCCACCGCCGGCCAAGCACCACCCCAAACACCCGCCCACGCCGGCGAAGGCCACGTGCCCCAGGGACACCATCAAGCTTGGGGCGTGCGCCAACGTGTTGAAGAACCTGCTGCACCTCGTGGTGGGCACCCCGCCGAAGACCCCTTGTTGCAGCCTCATCAATGGCTTGGCCGATCTCGAAGCCGCGGTCTGCCTCTGCACTGCCATCAAAGCCAACGTGCTTGGCCTCAACTTGAATGTCCCGGTCTCGCTCAGCTTGCTCTTGAACTACTGTGGCAAGAAGGTCCCTTCTGGGTTCCAATGTGCCTGAGCTAGGTCACATGCTTGAGGAATGTGTTCTGCATCTCTCTATTAGGTTCTTGATCTGATGATTATGGTTTGTATTTGTTGTTGGAATTTGGGGTTTGTGCGTGTTTACATTATTCTTGAGGTATTGGAGACATGTACTAAAAATCACGTGCATGTCACAGGGTGGAGAGATCAAGAAGCAGAATAAGTATGTCGCTAATGACGTTGATGTATTTCTTTTAAGTCATAAAATGGAAGAAAACTCATCTTCCTACATAAATTGTCGTCGTTATCTTCTGCATTTTGTAGCCTCGTTTGTTTTAAGGAGATTTTATACCGTGTTATATATGACACGGTTCGCGACTCAGCATAAAAAATATAAGTGTTCGTACATATTATCTTAGATGCACAACACGTGTCTTTTTAGATTCACAAAGCAATCTAAGATGCTAAGTGTTACTAATTTAAGATAGATTGTGCGTGCTCATTTTTATGTAGGCTGTATCAAACAAAAGTTCATTGTAGACTAGGATTGTTATACAGCATGGAAACAAGCTTAATTAACCCTTTGAGGTAAGTAGTCATCCAACCGAATTATCGAGAAATTGAGCATCTTAAAGGATTATGCAAAATGAATATGGTAAAATAAACAACATATACATTGCGCACTTTGAAAAAAAGAATCAGTATTTTTTTAAAAAATATTTGAGTTACCTTTTACTATAATATGATATCAATATAGATTCCATCTTATATACATGTTTATTTCCTTGTTCCTGATTTTTGGGTGCATACAACATCATATGCTTCGATCTGTAAATCGAACAAATAACTTTGCTTGAATACATTGGCAAATAATTAGTGAATTTCTAGTCCCACCCACTCTTGGATTTAATAATTAACCTTTTACAGCTCCGCAAATTAAGCCCGAATCTTATCATTAACCATATATTTTTTCTGGCTAGCTAGTGTGGGACTAGATGGAACTCCAGGACATCCTGATTTCTTTCCTCCTTGCACATCATCGCTACAAATCTAATTACTTTGATTAAAAAAATAACAAGAAAGACTTGAATCAAAACCAGACAATTGCTTTTCTAAAGTTCTATCGGAAGGTAAATTTTAAACCCATGAGAATGAACAACGTGTTCAAAAAAAAGAAAAGGAGAGTGGTGATGATAAAGTAACAATTTGGTACTTTCATCGAATTGATTGGCTTGAATAACAATTTACAAAACCCTCTTTGTAAACACGACCGGAAGAGCCTTTTTATTATATTATTATTATCTTCCACCTCTGAACTTTTATAGAGATATGGACACTTATTTCCTTAGTACACAGTAAGTAGCTACACATTGAATCCTAATTATTTTCCTCAGCATTAAATTTTGAGATATTACATTCTACCCCACTGAAAATAAGTCGCCCTCAAAGTTATGCTCTGTATCCTTCCCAAGATCAGCAATGTGTTGATTTTTAAAAATTGCCAATGAAGTATCGATCCTAAACAAATAAGCTACATATATCACGAAATTTGTTTAAGAAGTTCAAAAATACGAAAACTAACATTCCAAATGACCACTAAATTAGGCAAAACTCCTATTGTTGTATTCCATCATTAAAAAGATCTTCCATCGTTGACGGCCCAATGCCCACGCCCATATCGGGCAGGGGGGATTTTAGAAGTCACTCCTCATAGGTTAAAAAGATGGCTCCCATGATATAACACTTTGCCTCAAATGAGTTGAAGAGGTTGCTATCACCTAGTAGCATTTGTCCGAAACGAGCGTGACAAGTGGCTTCTACCGTATAGCACTTTGTCCCTAGTGGAATCAAGATGTAGCTTCCAAGGTATAGAAATTTGTCCTGCGTAGCACTTGATTCCTACACTTCCGACTAGCGCGTTGCTCCGATACTATTTGTAGCACTTCAAATCCGAAAGCCAGAATCGAGCACAATAGATAGCCTCAAATATTTCACAAAAAAAAAAAAAAGGTAGCCTAAGAAAATCACTAAATAACAGTAAATTAGGTACATGGTCCTTAAATCGCTAAAACTACATCATTATAAATTAGCATTAACTAAATACATAAAATGACTATGCTCTCGTTGCACTCCGATACTTCAAGTCCGCATTCAACTATAAAAAAATTACATAAATTTATTATACTCATATCAATTCAGTCCTAAACTTTTCAATTATGCTAATTGAGTTTTGAACCTTTTTTACAATTTGCCAGTTAGTCATTTCAATTAATTTTGACCGGAAATTGCCGATATGGACATCGACTATTCTATGTGGCACGGCCAACGCTAAAGTTGACAATTTTTACAATGTTATAAAAAAATTGAAGTTTTTTTAATAATTTTTCATTTTTTTCCCTATGCTTCCGTAAGTCGCCGAGCCTTAGCAATGGTCGATGACCGGCCTCAGGAGAAGGCTGACCTCAGGTGAGGCTCCACCTTGGCAAGCTCAAGCCTTGCCCAAAGCTAACAAAGTCAGCCCTCGCCTGAGGCTAGTTGCTAGCTATCATTGAGTCATGGCAATCAACGAAGGAAGAAGAAAAATGAAAAAGAAGGAAAAGAAAATTGTAAAAATTGCCCATATGAGTGTCGATCGTGCCATATAGAATGAATGACATCCATGTCAATAATTTATGGTCTAAATTTTCGAATCAACAAAACATAATTCAATGCTAAAAGAAGCGAAGAAACACTTAATTAACTTAAACTGTGAAGTCTGACCAAAAAAAAAAAAAAAAACCTTAAATTATGAAGAGATTGACATTCATATTAAATTTTCATTGGTTTAAGAACTCACTCTCTCTATAAATTAATGTTTTAGTGAATTGTTCCTCTTGATTGGCTTAAGCTCCATCACTAATCTCAGAAAATAATAATTACAAAACCACTTTCTAGGTATTCTTCAATTCCAAAATGACCTTTTCAATCTATCAACTTTGTCAAAAAAAAAAAAAAAAATCTATCAACTTTGTCTCCGACCGAAAAAAAAAAAAACAAAATCTATCATCTTTATCCTTCATATCCGGAACTTTTGATCGGATACAAACACCTAATTTCTTGTACACAATAAGTGAGCTATATATATCGAATCCTAATTATGTTCCTGGTATAAGTTTTCGAGATATCAAAGGCCCAAAATCAGTGAACATTTCCTTGGTGGGACACATTTCATTCCAATATGAAGCAAGAAATGAAATTTCTTTTGTTCTTTTTCCTTTCTTTTGTGGTTAGGTTTCCAAGAGACGAAGAAATGGGACCACTAAAATCTGACCTTACCATCATCCCCAAATGCAAAACCAGGGCCCTACGCTACAATTTCTCTCTCGCTTCCATCACCGTCTCTCTTTAATTAAATTTCTCTGATATCGGCCTTCACGGCAAAAGCTACGTGCCAAAG
Organism: Eucalyptus decipiens; assembly: GCA_014182575.1. NCBI lineage: Eukaryota > Viridiplantae > Streptophyta > Magnoliopsida > Myrtales > Myrtaceae > Eucalyptus > Eucalyptus decipiens. The sequence continues at coordinate 34,929,099 of CM024612.1, read as the reverse complement.
AGATTGGTAAGCTTCGTGTGCGATGCGAATTCGGCATTGAAGTCCATTCCAGACGCGTCCACCCCGATCACTAGATGCATCGCCGCTTCCTGTTCCGATCATTTTCAGAAAAAAGGTGGTCACACCCTCTCCAACTTGATCAAGCCATTCGGACTGATGCACCAAGTTATGATCGTTGATATGGCGATGACTGCGTGCAAGATTTTCTCTGAAGGTTTCACTGGGGACTGCGCTAAAAAGATAAAGACCAGATGGTCGGCCATAAGCTCATTGAGCTACCTCGTTGTTTAGGCGTTGGGAGGTGGAAATGATGCAGTGATGAAAAGAAGAGAGTAAGAACAATAACAATGTCAGTTATGTTAAAGCACGTTCAGTTTGGAGTTAATACCATGAAAACCAGCAAAATATGTCCACTATGACATTAATACTGAAACTTTTTTTAAGTCACCAAAAACCCTAAACTATGCTCATTGTAACGTCAGTACCCCAAAGTTTTCTTCTTCTTCTTCTTCATTCCCAAACTTGTACGTTTGTAACAAAAATACCCCCTCATATACCTCCAAAACTCTAAACTTTAGGCTCAAAATAATCCTAATGGATCCTAATTAAAATACCCTCTGTCACCGGCACAAAGTTGGGTATTGGTGACGCAAAAGTTCGGGATGACAGAGTTATAGTGTGCAAACTTTAGGGTTTTGTGGTAGACAAAGGTACTTTGTCATGTTGGTACAAGTTTGCAAGATTGATAATATGAGAAAAAAGTTTGAGGGATTGATGTTACAGTGAGCAAAATTCAGAATTTTTTTTGGATAGACAGAAGGTACTTTGTCACACTAATACAAGGCTGTGCACTTTTGTGATTCAAAAAAAAAAAAAAGTTCTAGGTATTAGTATCGTGATGGACATAGTTTAGGATTTTCTATGACATATTTGCATTTTACGAAAAAAAAAATTGATGATAATGTGTGATCCTCTCTTAGTACAATGCATGCATGGTTTCATCTATTTTTTTTTCCTGGTGAAGGGTAAGAATATATTGAGCTTTAACTAATAATTACATAAGATTTGGCGCCACAAAACTTGCACTCAACAAAACAACAAGTTAGAGTGAGTGGGAGGGAGCCGAATGCAAAAGAGGACTGCAAGAGTAGGCCTAAGGAAGCAAAACAACCAAATAAAGGTAGAAGTAGATGAAAGTAGCGGGAGGCCACGAAAGGCTAGATGAACCACAATCTACGCACACATCTGGCAACGAAAAAAGTGAAGAACCGTCAAGGAAGCAACTGTGCAATTGAAGAGTATCCAGACAGCAAACACTAGGCTAGGGCCCTGCAGAAATAGAAGAGTCCCCAGCTGAAAAAATGATCGGATCAATACCCCAGCTACGTTACAGCCTTCGATTTCTATAAGTATCATCCACACTCCTATAGGTAGTGGCCTCGTCTCTAACGACCTTGATGAGTTGATTCTTCATCGCTGGGACGGATAAGCTCTGCTCTCGAAGGATGCCGTTTCTATGCTTCCATATGAAATAACAAATAGCACCAAAAGAGAAGCGAGCAATGCATTTATAGAAGTCTTTGCCCATATGGAAAGTGGCAGCCCAATTGAGATTCTCGACCCACGAATTGTTTCGCCACGGAAGATTACATCTAGAGGCCTAAAAGAAGGCGATGCCGGCAGAGATGTGGTAGCCAAAAAATAGGTGGTCGGTTTCATCTAAAGTTCCTTGCTGAAAAACATGAGATAATATCCCATGGCGACAATTTTCTCAACGCAGTAATAATTTCTTTCTTTAGTATTCACGGATGTTTAATTTGGGACTTATATAACTAATGAGGGATCCCAATAGATCATATGCTACATGCTCATTACCTCGGTCATTTAGAGTGAATTCTTACTCTGAATCAGTATATACGAACTCACCCGTCTTCCTATGTCTAAGTAACATTTTACTTGGTCGATCAAGATATTATTTAAAGAAGAGGAGCGATCGGAACGAGAAGCATAAATGCTTGTCCTACCGATGCAGAGAAACTGAAGGATAATCCTAAATTTCTCTCGGTAGATTACTAAGAGAAATTTATGCTTCTACTCGCCAATAAATTTATTGGGACTGAAGCTGCAAAGAATAATAAGATAGAGCAGAAAAATTTAATATTGCCAAATTGAGCACTAAAGAAATAATTAAGTTAGGAGAATTTCAGAGAGCCTAAAAAATAAAGGTGAGAGTATTTGGACCCGTGATAAGATCCCAGTCCAAATTCTGAGATTTATTAGACCTTTGCGCGAGAGCTTTTGGAGGATTCTGTGCTTATGAGATCTCGTGACGACGCTCTAGCATTTGCATTTAGAGTTTTTTTGTGAAAACATGTGGAGAAACGTTGATATTATCCACATGACGATATAAAGTAAATTAACGGGCGACGTACTGAACTTTCTTTTTTCACTTATAATATATACATCACAAGGTGATGAGATCCTTATAATCCATACATGGAAATAGGGAAAATTATTCAAATAATCGTAAACTTATTGCACTTTAATCAATTTAATCATAAATCTTTCGGTTTTGTCAATTAAGTTCTAAATATTTTCATATTTTACAAATTGAGTCAATCTAGTCAATTTTAGCTAGAAATTGCCAAAATGGACAATAACAATCTAATGTGGTACAACCACCGGCTGATGCTGACAAAATTTTTTTTATGAAGGCAAGGAACCTCACCCACAATCAATGAGGGCTTTGTGACTCTCGCCCAGTGGTCGGTGAGGGTTGGTTGGCAATCCTTGCCGAACTTGGTAGAAAAATAAAGAAAAATAAATAAAGAATAAGAAAGAAAGAATTCAATTTAAGAAAATTGTAAGAAATTGTTTATGTCAGTGATGGCCCTTTTACATGGAAATAATAATGTCTACGCCAAGGATTTTCAGCAAAAATTGACTGGGTGGACTCAACTAGGAAAACGTGAATATATTTAAGACTCAATTGATGTAATTGAAAGACTTATGACTGAATTGGTTAAAGTGTGATAAGTTTATAACTTTTTTGATAATTTCCCACAAAAATAAGGACTCGTGAACGAAATTATAATTTATCAATGACAGCACATGGCTCTCAAGGACAATCTGATCGTGGTCCCATGGCAAAATATAACTTCTTTCGTACATATTAAAAAATACTATTATTATGTCTTGCACTTTGTTTGTTTCCTATATATAGTAGCAACATTATTATATACTTGCATCATTTGAGAATTGTATGTGCTCGCTAATAGAAAGTTGGAATGCGCCCAAAAATGGTTCACGGGAAGCAAATATGGTGGTAAGATGGGACCAGATTCAGCATATTCCAGGTTCGGAGAAGAAGAGGAGCGGGAATTACTGAATCGGATACGTCCCACCTCATCCAACAGTTTATTTAAATTGGTGTAACGATTTTCGAAAGGAATGGATGGCCACTTACAGAAATGTATTAACCATGAGCATGGCTTTTATGCCATCCTGAGTTCACAAGTAATACTAGAGGCATTGATACCCGAGTGAGTTTTTTTTTTTTTTTTTCAATAAATAAAGTGGCAAATGATAAGCCGTTGTTTAAGTTAGTTGGCCCATTAAAACACCCAATAAAAATCTGTCACATCATCTAATAGATCCATTTAATATACAAATCTTCAGATCTCCTACATTATTCATAAGTGGATTCATAAGTATATTGGGAATTGAAGTGCTATGTCAATTGTAAATGCATAAGTAAACGAAACCATAAGATAAGATGACCCTGTACTTGAAAGTTTAGTAGCTAAACCCAATTTTTTCCTACGTCGCATATGCAATATATTAGTGAATGTGAACCCAGCACTAGAGAAAATAAAGAAAAATATATAAATTTTTACTAGTATCTATAACTTTGCCTACTCTATTTCTACAGTCACAAGTATGCAATCTAACTTTAAATTTTTATAAATGAAATTATACCTATCAGTTATTACTTAAGATTTATTTACAAGATCATCCTTATTCTTTCCGAAGTATCCTTACCATAATCTAAGTTCCACAATCATTTGAAAGACCCACATCGAAAACCTTAACCGTAGCCATCCTAACTATCCTGTCTATAGCTGCCATGGCCGTGTTGCCGTCGCCGTCGTTGTTGCAGCAAAATCATCAAGTCGTCGTGGCCTTCGTACCACAGTGTCAGTCCTCGACGACCTCTGTGTGTGTGTGTGTGTGAGAGAGAGAGAGAGAGAGAGAGAGAGACTGTAAAAGAGTAATAAAGCAGAGGAGACAGAGATTCGAGCGAGTTGACAGATTGGTAGGGGCTGGGAATCAAGAGCAACGACCTTGGAAACGGTTAAAGTGGCAGGGGCAGGTCAGGCGGCTTGTAGAGACGAAAGATAAAACTGTCTACTTATTTTCATAAGCGCATTTCTCAACTAAGAGGATCCCACCCTGTTGTAGCTGTTACATTGCATACCGCCCACTAATATAAAGATTGAAAATGTATTTACGTATGAGATCTGATTTTTGTCTATGCTCTCCATCACATTGACCGTTTTACGTAAGGAAAGAGACGAGAACGACATAAACCCATTTTGATGGATTTGAGGTCCAGTTGTGAATCATGACATCTGTTAAACTTGTGATCACGAGAGACCTCGAATGCACACATGTGACGGAGTGCATGCAAGTCTCTCCACATCGAGTTATCAATAAATTTGCCTTCACCGAGATCATGCATGTATGATATTCACCTATTCCTTAGCTGCGAACTTATGGTGTCGGCCGGTGATGTGAAGGAACGCAAGATCTTTACAAGACAATTTATTAGATACATGCATATATAGTTATCTAGTTTCAGCATGCAAAAAGATTATACAAATTTAAATCATGTACATGCAAACAGATTATGCAAATTTAAATCATGTATTCTTCTACCAACTTTAAAACTATGGATTAATAAGGTGTGCATGTATGATATGCCCACTTAACATCAATCACCAGTTTGTCCTATATGAGAAATTTTGTAGACACACCTGAGATTGGAAACCTTTTTCCGCCCCCCAAAATGCATGGTATCTCACTCGGGAAAGGGGAAAAGAAGCATGTTCTCTAAGAAAAAGTATTCATTTCGATTGAAACAACTTTGACAACTTTCTCTTTTTCATTACATGAAATACATGACTTAATAAGCATCTTGTAACAGAGATCGTTATTCACTTCATAACCCCCACAAACGGAAAGCTGAACAAGCACTGTAGACATTTAGCCCTTTTAACAGGCACCACCCACCACACTCATCACGTAAAAGAAAGAAAAAGAGAATACGAACCCACAGTTTCACGACATCATCTGATAATCACACCTCACTTACATAATCAGAGGGACTTCAAACTCAGATTAATTAAGACCTCTCACGCTTAAGCACATTGAAAACCAGGAGGGACCTTCTTGGAACAAACATTGAGGAGCAAGCTGAGAGAGAGCGGAACATTAAGGTGAAGGCCCAAAACATCAGCTCTGATGGCCGTGCATAGGCACACCGCGGCTTCCAGGTCTGCGAGGCCCTGGATGAGAGAGCAGCATGGCTCTTTCGGAGGCGTGCCGACGGTGACATTGAGCAAGCTACCCAATAAGTCGAGGCAGACGCCTAGTTTGAGGGCGTTTTCGGGGCAAGAAGCAGCAGCGGTTGCGGTCGGCTTCGGTGTCCATGCAGTGGCCAACGAGGCGAAGATGATGTTGAGAGAGAGAACGAGAGCGAGTGTTGGGTAGTTCTTGGAAGCCATAGTATAAGAACGTCACGAAACCCTAGGCTCGTTTTTGTAAAATGTGAGTGTTTTGGGCTGCAGAGAGAGTTTAGGGGGAAGTGGTCTTTTATAGGGTTTCAAGGAGGAACATGGGTTTGAGTCGATGAAAGAAGAAAATTTTTTGTTTTAGATGAAAAATATTTTTTTGTTCTATCGTCGAAATAATATATTGCATGCATATGGTACGTCCATCATGTGTGGCCTTACGGGTTTTAGCTGGCGCAACAACCAATTCCTCCCGTGGAAAGTGGCAAATTGCCATTCTTTTTTCTCTCTAGCGTTTGATTGATTGATTGGTTTCTTGATCTGATTTTGACTTGGTTTGAGGCCTTGATCTGACTAATGAAATGCATCCAAGATTTTAAAATGGGGTAGGGTTTTTCCTATTCCATGCATGATATGGTAAGAGAAGGATGCAATCAGTTAAAAAATCAATAAATTAATTCGTCCGTTTAATGCTTATCACGCATAATTCTGTTATTCAATGAAATGAACGTTGATATATAAACTTGGATATTATTCATGAATTTCTCATATCCCCTATAATTTCAAAAGACTAATTGAACTCAAGTCATAATTAAATTTCGGCAATGAAATGAAATCAATGTACTCAAAAAGCTCAAAATTTAATCTTTTTTTTTCTTGGTCTGCAAAAAGTATGGCATTGTTCGTTGGCCATGGCCCATGGTACGCAGAATAAAATGCAAAATGCACATAATAGTTTGGCACAAACTTGTCCCTTGCAGCGAGTGGCAACCGTTTAATAATGTTGTTCCGTGTTGGCTTGTTCTTGGTGGATGCAAGTGTCACGAGTGCTCAAATAACAAACTAACCCCCACATTGTTAATCTAATGAACCTTCATAACCTGATCCACATCGGGCCAAAGATTAGGACGCGTCGAAGAGATCTTGTCCCAACCAACTTTAACCTTTCTGCGATTCACACCGTGTGGAGCCATCTTTCGTTTTGCGACAGTGGAAGCGAGAAGCATCGCGTGAGCGTTTTAGTCAAAGAGTTTGATGTTGATTTGGTGATAAGGATTAATTATTTTTAAATGTTAGTCATTAAAGAAGTTCCTCTGGATGATTCGAGCTGGCTCTTACGACTCCCTTCAGTACATTTTTCATCTCAGGGGGTCTCTGTATTGGCACTTGTCTTGACGTGTAGTGGGCTAGGGGCTAGCCGAATTTGAAGGCCTCCGTGATGGATCAACTTGTGTTTACATTAAGAAAGTATAGGAGATTCTTGATTGAAGTAACGTGAAATGGAAGATTATAGTTTCTATCTTTATATCTGTAAATCAAATTTTTCCCATGGAAAAATTGTCAAATGTCTCGAAAGAATTGATAGTAGTTGAAGAATAGAAAAAGGGGAAATTAAATAGAAAAAGATGGCTTTCGGTGTGTCTAACGTCATATATCCAACTAATATTCATTCTCATATTAGTGTCATAACAACAGATGCTAGGAATTGAGCATGTGTTCACTAATTTTTTGCACCTGTTGTTTTCCTTTAGAATCCTTTGAAGACCTAGTTCTCTTCCATCCAAATCTATCAACGAAATAGAAGGTTAACATGTCAAAGACTCGCACTTGCCATATACCCTGCATTTGCAGAAGTTGTATCAATCAGTAGAAACTCCCTGTTTTATGCACAAGAAATAGGCTTTGACCTTAAAGACTCCCGACCAATAGAACATGTTTTATAAACTTATCGTGCATATCCCCCAAGGGATTTGGATGAGTGCATTTAAGCATTTGACCGGAAAAAATATACTAGAAGTATCAAAATTTTCACCGGAAGAACCAACTTAGCATTATTGTAACATTAACTAGTCCTAGATGTGTGGCTCACTGAAAAATTGAGCTCTTAAAAATACAACCCAACGAGGATGTTTACACCAGATATTTAGTCCCAAATTGGCTTAAATTGATCTTCTCACCAAGCCCTAGCTTCTTTCCACAAACCCTAGCCCTAATTTCACTTTCAATCACACATTTTGAAGTTAATTCCCAATTTGTTGCTGAATTTGGCAATGGCGGTCATCCTACGTGCTCTCTTATACTCCCTCACTGCGCCGCCGCCCTCATCTTCCTCTTGCTCGCGCTCTCGGACTCTACTTTCTTCGCAGTCCAGGCCTTCGACAACACCGCCGCTCAGGGTGGTCCAGAAGTCGATAAAGGTGAGGCTGTTGCTAACAATAAGCAACACGCCGGGGATGAAGCTCACGAGCTCATGGTGTCATCTTGACCAAAGTCGTTTCACGAGTTCATTGGACGACCGTAGTCATTTTTGCCTGAGCTCATAATTTTGTTCTGGTGAGATTTCCACACAGATTGCCTCGTTGAATTGTAAATTATTTAAGGAAAGCCATGTAAGAGCGCATTTATCATGAATTAGTGCCCCATGGACGCTTGTAGAATACCTTGATAACAGAAAATTCGTCCTTTTCAACACATTGTCTTTTCCTTGTTCGTGTAATCCATGTATTGGAATGAAAATAATTACGATTAGTTAGCGTCTTGGAGGCACTCGTTAATGAGACTCATATAAGCAACAATTCTTTGATCACAATGTCTCCTATTGAAGTTAAGTTTCGGGTTATACACATCGCCTTGTGAGTGAAGTCTTACATCCATGGTGAAAAGAGTTTAGCTAACAACAAATCTCCATAGACTGGATGGTGTGCATGCATTTGAGAGGCTGAGTCAAGCCAAAATATTCTAATAGCATTGCTTGAATTAGGTATAATATTGTAGATTTGACTAACGGACGGTGGAATGTGATTGACTCGACTCATGTCTCAATTGTCATTTTTTAACTTAACAGCTGAAATCAGTAAACAAATATAGGTATTACTTAGACATATCGATCACCTGTTTTCTTTGCATTAGGCAAAGGGTTATAGACAGGTAATCACCAATCTATCTTTATCCACAACCATAAGCTAATGCAATCTCTGTTTCAATAATATTCCCTAAAGACTAGATATTCAGCACGAGAAGGCCAGGTGAAAGAGGGAAAAATTGGAGAAACTAAAATATGTGGAAAAATCGGAATTGCCAGCTATGCTATCTCATGCATCTTCCACGTACGCATGCAACGTAATGATCTGAACTCCAAGCCTTTCTGGAGAAGAACTCACGGGAATGTCTAAACATCTTGATTGGCCACTCTTGTATATGAATATATGATAAAATATGACAATTTTTTTCCCAAATTAATGCATGGTTAAGAATCTCTTGCTCTCTTTGGCAGCAAAAGAATTCCTGACCACCCACATGGGATCCCAAACTCTTATGCCTCAATCTCATCCTCAATCTCAAGAGACTCTCCATGCAAAATCAATTTTACATATAAGCAACGTTTTTCATCCTTTTTGTCATCAGTCCTAACCCTAATACAGGCCATTGTACATGTTTCAGTGAGGAAAACAGATGGCTCAATCCAAGAACACCTCACCATCTTTTGCCTTGTTCCTCTCCATCAACCTCCTCTTATTTGCTCTAGCGAGTGGCTGTAACAGTTGTGGTTATCCAAAACCGACCCCGTCTCCGAAGAGAAGTGCTCAGATTGGGCGTTTGCGCTAAGTTGCTAAACGGACCAGTCAATGCAGTGATCAGGTCACCACTGGACACTCCATGCTGCTCAGCACTCGAAGGCCTTCTTGATCTTAAACCAGCGTTTGAAGCGAACGTCCTCGTGATCAATTTGAACATCCCCATTTCACTGAGCCTAGCATTTGCATTTAGAGTTTTTTGTGAAAAGATGTGGAGGAACGTTGATATTATCTACATGACGATATAAAATAAATTAACGGGCGACGTAATGATTTTTTCCTTTTTACTTATAATATGTACATCATAAGGCGATGAGATGCTTATAATCCATACACGGAAATAGGGAAAATTATTCAAAAAATCATAAACCTATTGCACTTTAACCAATTCAATCATAAATCTTTTAATTTTTTCAATTGAGTTTTAAATATTTTCATGTTTTACAAATTGAATCCATCTAACTAATTTTAGGTAGAAATCACTAAAATGGACAGCAACAATCCAATGTGGCACGGCCGCCAGTTGATGCTAACATAAAATTTTTTATGAAGGCGGGGAACCTCACCCACAATCAATGAGGGCTTTGTGACCCTCGCCCGGTGGTCAACAAGGGCTGTTGGCCCTCTCCTATGGTCGGCAAGGGTCGGTTGGCAACCCTCACTGAACTCGGTAGAAAAAAAATGAAAAAAATAAAGAAAAAGAATAAAAGAATTCAATTTTAAAAAAATTATAAGAAATTGTCTATATCAATGACAGCTCTTTTACATGGCAATAATAACGTCTACGTCAAGAATTTCTAGCTAAAATTGATCAGATGGACTCAATGATCAAAATGTGAATATGTTTACAATTCAATTAACGTAATTAAAAGACTTATAACTTAATTGGTTAAAGTGTAATAAGTTTATAACTTTTTGGACAATTTTCCCACAAAAATAAGGACTTGCGAATGAAATTATAATTTATCAATGACAGCACATGGCTCTCGAGGACAATCTGACCGTGGTCCCGTGGCAAAATATAACTCCTTTCGTACATATTGAAAAATACTATTATTATGTCTTGCACTTTGTTTGTTTCCTATATATAGTAGCGACATTATTATATACTTGCATCATTTGAGAATTGTATGCGCTCGCTAATAGAAAGTTGGAATGCCCCCAAAAATGGTTCACGGGAAGCAAATATGGTAGTTAGATGGGACCAGATTCAGCATATTCCAGGTTCGGAGAATAAGAGGAGCGGGAATTACTGAATCAGATAGGCCCCACCTTATCCAACAATTTATTTAAATTTGTGTAACGATTTTCGAAATGAATGGATGGCCACTTATAGAAATGTGTTAACCATGAGCATGGCTTTTATGCATCATGAGTTCACAAGTAATACTAGAGGTATTGAGACCCGAGAGAGTTTTTTTTTTTAAATAAATAAAGTGGCAAATGATAAGTCGTTGTTTAAGTTTTTTTTTTTTTTTTTTTTTTTTTTGGTCGTTGTTTAAGTTAGTTGGCCCATTAAAACACCCAATAAAAATCTCTCACATCATCGAATAGATCCATTTAATATACAAATCTTCAGATCTCCTACATTATTCATAGTGGATTCATAAGTACATTGGGAATTGAAGTGCTATGTCAATTGTCAATGCATAAGTAAATGGAACCATAGGATAAGATGACCTTGTACAGACGAAATTATACCTATCCATTATTACTCAAGATTTATTTACAAGATCATCATTATTCTTTCCGAAGTATCCTTACCATAATCTAAGTTCCACAATCATCCAAAAGACCCCCATTGAAAACCTTAACCGTAACCATCCTAATTAACCTGTCTACAGCTGCCATGGTCATGTTGTCGTCGCCGTCGTTGTTGCAGCAAAATCATCAAGTCGCCGTGGCTTCGTACCACAGTGTCAGTCCTCGACAACTTTATGAGTGAGAGAGAGAGAGAGAGAGAGAGAGAGAGAGAGAGAGAGTGTGTGTGTGTGTGTGTGTGTGTGTGCAAAAGAGTAATAAAGCAGAGGAGACAGAGATTCGAGCGAGTTGACAGATTGAAATTTGGAAGATCGATATTTGGGTGAAGTTTTCTACTCACTGATTTGTGCTCTGCTTTATTGATTTTGCATGAAGTGGTCTATGTCTTTGGCGCAAATGTGTCATAGGCTTGACTGATATCTCATCATGACATGAATATCTCACAGGGTTCATGACTTCTGGATAAATTTTAAAATTGAAATTCTGCCACTTTCTTCCTTTAGAGGTAGTTTACGCAATGTTTGTGGCTTTAGTTTTGTAGCAGTTAATCTTTCTTATTGTGATTCATATGGGGAAAACGGTTTGAGGATTGACTAGGCCATTCTGCGGTAGATCTTCCCGGCTGAGTTTTGGTTTTTATAGGCGGTAGAATCTGTTGGGGCTCCCCGAGAGGCCTACCTTGAGTTCCACGTGCCATTAAGCATGGGGATTTATTGCTTATGGGCGCGGAGATGGAAATAAGGACCCTGTGTTCGGATGAGCGGTTGGAAGGAAGTCATGGAAGGGGCTGGGAATCGAGCAACGACCCCGGGAAACGGTTAATTTCCCGAGTTTTACGGGCCGTGTGTGTGCTTGCACCGTGTGAAATGGCAGTATCATTAGAGAATCTGTTTCCATCAAGTATTGAATGCTCGATCATAGACAAGGCCTTTTGAGGGGCTGGGAATCGGAGCAACGACCCTGGAAACGGTTAATATCTTGGAGAATATGATTGGTAGGGGCTGGGAATGCTATGTCAAGGCTGTCCATTATGTTCCTAGAGATGTCTTCTCTTGGGGTTCTGTTTGAAAAATTTGCATCCACTCCTTTCCTTAATTCCTGATGCTTTAAAATTAGCTGGTTTTCCATTGAGTCTTTTGGCTTAAACCGGAGTCAGATTTCGGGAGTTGGTTGTGACAAAATGTTGCCTATTCTAAAGTTAATATCATCCAATTTCTTTATGCGCTCAGGAAAAAGTTGCCGGTGTGGGAAGTGGACCGGCTGGATTGTTTGCGGTGACGGTGAGCAAGGATGGGCCATTTTGTGGCGGTGTATGAGCATGGCGATCAAATTCAGGGCTTTAATGAAGTATAGTGCTGCCAAACATGGCGACCAAGTGGATGTAGTTCAACGGCGAGTTAACTTGATGGCTTAGGAAGGTGTCAATTTTGTGAGTGAATGCCGGCGTTGGGAAGGATTCATCATACTCTCTTGATAGGCTCAAAGGAAAATGATGCTATTGTTTTGTTATTGAGCGCCACAAAACCAAAAGATAAGTTCATTGTGACTTAACTTTGGGGGACATGTTGTAGGAGTTTTGCACATGTTCTGGTTGATGAGAAAGCGATATTTGCTTGTGGATTGAATTTTCCTTCCTTGCGAGACCTTCCTACATGCACGGGCTGCTTGGGTATCGGGTGTTCACACCATAGGTTCCTTCATGCAAACACAAAGGGGCTGGACAGCAATCTCAAGGAGCAACTACATATCTGCAAAGGGAAAGAAGGTAGTAGTCATTGGTGGAGGTGACAGCACAGCACCCAGTTGCATAGGGCATCTATCGAGGCATGACTCTTTGTGGGTATAAACTTAGGTTGCTTTCTAAGCCCTTTGGAGAAGGGCTGGGAACCCTTGGCCCACGGGTACAAATATTACATAAGTTACCTTTCTCTTGACAACCACGGGAGTACTCTTGCTTATTCCATTATCGTTTATTTTTATAGCATCTTGTGATCTTTGTGTTGCTCACCGTTCTTTCCTCTGTTCAATGCTGTTTATAGTGGCCTCAGCACGTCTACCATGTGATTATGGCCACCGGGGAATCGCAGCTAAGTTTGGGGAAAGACCCAGGTCTTGAAGTGCTAACTAAAAGGTTTGTGAGAGTGAAAGTAAATTCGTTAAAGGGCTTGAAGTAGTGCGTGTTAGGTGGGAGAAGGATGCTGAGTGGGAAGTTTCAGTTCAAAGGGGTGGGGATACGAGAAATGGTGAGGGCGTCTGGTTTTTCACTTGACCATGATTCCTTGGTCCGAATCGGTGAGTATTTAGACAGTTCTCTCATGTTGTCAAATGATTAATTTGTGCTAAGAAAGGATTTGGCATGGGAAAGTCAAATTTGCATGTGTAAATTGGTTGTTTTTCTTTCCGTAAATGACATAGCAGTTTATTCGATTAGTATGTATAAAATGAATTTGATTGGCATGTGGGCCTTTGGGAAACTTCTGCCTAGAAACCTTATATAATATGGAAAAGTGAAACGGTTTAAAAATGAAGAATGTGAAGATGCCTTTTTAACCCATACTTATCATTTATGTGCATAGGGCTAGTGCCGGGTGGATGTAATCTGTTCTCTTTTACCGGGCCGGTTTATTGACAGCATTTGTGCACATTGTTTGCTGGTTTGCCACTCCAGGACTATTGAGACAAGTAGGGGCTGGGAGATCGCGAGCAAACGACCTGGATGGCCGGTTTGAACCAATAATGGAGGAGTTTTTGCTCTTTGAGGATTCTTGATGTGGTCAGTTGGTAGGTGTGGGCCATCGAGGGAAGGGCGACCTGGGTGCGGTTAAAGATTCCTCATGCCAAAGGGGCTGGGATCTCAGCAACGACCCCGAGGCATATATCTCTTTCAAATTATTCAATGCGCATCAACTGCTAATTGTATCATGCTCGCTAAGAGCCATCTTCAAGATGCTTATTGTTCTTTTATTAATGTAACAAGATTCTCATTGCCACCCCAAAGTCACTTTTCATCATTGAAATGATACTTTCGTTGGGAAAGTTGGAGGTGTAAAATAGAAAAAGCGAGAGAATGTCATTTTTGTCATCATCTTTCCATGATTTTAGTGTTAGAAAAAGGCATCTTGAAGCTTTGATTGTCTGTTGTTATTTATTGTGAGGTATGGAAAATAGGCATCTCGAAGCTTTGATTCGTTTGTTTATTATTTATTACAGTATTTTGTTGTTTTGATCACAAGAATGCTTAGCACTTTTGAACTTAATTCAGCACTTAAAGGTTGAATACAGGACAAGCTCATTAGTCAGAAAGCAGAGTCGATGCCTTTATTACTGTTCCCACAATTCTCTTTCAAATTGTCTCTTGCAAATTGTCATGGTCTCTCGTGTATGAGCTACGAAGCATTTCTTGCACGTGATTAATTCTCTCTCTCCCACTGTGATAATTGAAACGTGATGTTGTGTTTCTTTGTATATCATCAAATTGGAGTCGACGGGGTTGGATTATTTGCCACTTTCGATTTTATACTAAGTAGCAATCCGCGGAACCGCTTGGGTTTGCCAAGATGGTAGAGGCGGAAGCTTTGCTAGCAAGGTAACAGCCACGAGTTTGGATCAAGAAATAAAATCAACATCGTGACGTCATTTTAATACAAAGCTTTGTTACTGTCAAAGAAAGTGAAGGAGTACTCGAACCTGAAATTGAAACATCATAGTCCAAACATGAAATTGTTATTCATTGAGCGACAATCGATAAGCAAAAGCTTTCCTTATGTTAGGTACTCCAAGAGATTTTATGCACCTTCAGAAAGTAACCCCGTGAAAAACATTGCGTCTCAATCAGCATTATATTGGACAAATTGGCCATCTTTCTTGGTTCGACTCTTGCCGACTCATCTTCTCATGAAGGCAATACTCATTATCAAAACACCAATACCTTCTTGAGAAACACATAGAACTCCAAAAAGAAAAGTAAACCCCTGAATATCTTTGCGAGTGCATGTAGAACCAACTTGGTAACAGAACTTCCTTGAAGAATTCTTCTGAAAAAATCGTATGAGCAAAAGAAAAAAACATAAACTAAACCATTCAATCGCGGTACAGCCACATCCTAACCAAAAAAAAAAGTAGTAAGTACTCACAAATAGTCATCTTTATCCACTCATACGTAGATGATCCATAGCAAAAGACCTCAAACAAACACAACAGCATCAAATATTTGATTCGCCTCTTTTCACCTCGTCCTCAACCACTTAATCCTCTTGCACGCTTCATAGCAAATGAACATCGAGTAGGAAAACCATAATAGATACATTAGCTATTTAGATTACATGGATGCGGGATAGATTGTAAATGTTATAGCAGTAGGAGCCAATCCATGTGACCTCTTTGAATGATCAAGAGTCATTGGCAATATTTTTATATATCAAGATGATAACAAAGTACAATTTTCAATATGAAGGAAGATAAAAAATTATAATGGTGGCTTGAGATTCAAAAACAAAGTTCTCGAGAAAATGTGAACCACTCTTAAATAGCTTGCATGGTGGGTTCCCCATTCTTTGTAGCGTGAACCACACTTTTACTTAAGAAGGAAACAATATATGTTGAATAATACAAGTAAAAAATTACCTCCGATTCAGCCATCCAATAGAATTTACCGTGTAACACCAAATGCTTGACACATTGAAAGGAACAACATGCGATCAGCCACAATTTTCATTACTTCAAAGTAAAAAGTCTTCAAAACTATGCAACATAAGTTCCAAATTGATCAAAATATGACAAAAATGATTTCTTTTGTTTCTTGTTTGAAAATGACTTGATAGTCGACACATCTTGTTTATCACTTTTGTTGTTTTAGTTTTCATTTCACGACCACTCAAACTATAGGAGTGTCAATCTTTCTTGACAATAAACAACTTAAACTTTTCTTTCAACATCCATCAAGTGGCAGGGGCAGGTCGGGCGGCTTGTAGAGTCGAAAGATAAAACTATCTAATTATTTTCATAAGCACATTTCTCAACTGAGAGGATCCCACCATGTTACAGCTGTTACTTTGCATACTGCCCACTAATATATAGATGCTAGAATGAATATAAACTAAAAATTTGCCGATGCCGATTTTTCAATTACAAGTAAATTTATACAGAATTCGAGGTCGAATTGCGGAAACGTAAATATCAACATACCTCCAGTCATTGATGAAATCTGGAAGTGGGAAACCTCAAAACCTTTGATGGATCCACACAGCACGATCGATCTGCAATATGGAAAACGTACGTCCTTTTCTACTAGCCAATACCCCTCAAACCTGATGGTGTGTTTTTCAGTATATAGGGTTTTAACTAGACGACCTGACGTTTTTATTCCGTTGGTTACCTTACCGGTATCTTCCATCAAGACCATTATGGTAATATAATAACGGATAAATACCACGTAATACACGTGGGTAATAAATTGGGCAATAAATTATAATTTATATAGGGACTTTATTGGGAATATAATATTGGAATCATATTTAGAATAATAAAATATATTACATATTTTAACATTCTCCCACTCGATCCTAATATTCCTTCAAATGAATTATTAAATCAAACCCACAAAACTTCATACTGAAATAAAACACATGAATCACGGCGATGAGTCCTCTGTTCCGCCATCTGGGTCTTCTCCCACAACCCATGTCCGACCAAATTGGTTGATGGGTTTTGAAGAGAACGCTGGGACGTACAAATAAATTCGAGATCCGGCAAAAACGACCATGTATGGACCAGAATTAAGCCAAAAACAATATGCCCTATAAAACCCTAACCACCAAAATTTCACCACTTGATTAACATTTGACGATCAGTTATATGTCGAAAAATTTAAGGGTTTCTCTTCCTAATGGCGGTGTGATCATTCAGATCCATTATTGCGTGGTGGGTAGCCTGAATTTGGCCGGAATTCTAAATTCCGATCGAAGCCATATACAAATCCGAAATTTACCCACATATAATTCAATAAAAATAAATTCCAAAAAGTTTCACCAAGGCAGAGATTACAAAGATGCTCTGATGCCAACTGTTAGAATGAATATAAACTAAATATCTGGTGATCCTAATTTTTCAATAACAAGTAAATTTATACAGAATTCGGATCGAATTGCGGAAACGTAAATATCAACATACCTCCAGCCATTGATGAAATCTAAAAGTGGGAAACTTCAAAACCTTTGATGGATCCACATAGCACGATCGATCTGCAATATGGAAAACATACGTCCTATTCTACTGGCAAAAACCCCTCAAACATGATGGTGTGTTTTTCAGTATAAAGAATTTATGAGACTTTTATTCATTTATAATGTTTTTCTCAATACGGTTGTACACATTCAGTTATTATGAGAAATATAATTACGTTTGGCCTAGAGTAAACATAAGGTTTATTCATTAAGTTATTTGATCACATATGGGCTAATGAAATACATTGTGATACATGGAAAATAATACTCGCTCTAAGAGGACTCATCGCCATGATTCATGTGTTTTATTTCAATATGAAGTTTTGTGGATTTGGGTTAATAATTCATTTGAAGGAATATTGGGATCAAGTGGGAGAATGTTAAAATATGTAATATATTTTATCATTCTAAATATGATTTCAATATTATATTCCCAATAAATTCCCTATATAAATTCTAATTTATTGCCCAATTTATTACCCACGTGTATTACGTTGTATTTGTCCGTTATTATATTACCATAATAGTCTTGATGGAAGATACCGGTAATGTAACCAACATAATAAAAACGTCAGGTCGTCTAGTTCAAACCCTATATACTGAAAAACACACCATCAGGTTTGAGGGGTATTGGCTAGTAGAAAGGACGTACATTTTCCATATTGCAGATCGATCGTGCTGTGTGGATCCATCAAAGGTTTTGAGGTTTCCCACTTCCAGATTTCATCAATGGCTGGAGGTATGTTGATATTTACGTTTCCGCAATTCGACCCTGAATTCTGTATGAATTTAACTGTTAGAATGAATATAGACTAAAAATCTGGCGATTTCGATTTTTCAATAACAGGTAAATTCATACAGAATTCGGGATCGAATTGCGGAAACGTAAATATCAACATACTTCCAGCCATTGATGAAATCTGGAAGTGGGAAACCTCAAAACCTTTGATGTATCCACACAGCATAATCGATCTACAATATGGAAAATGCACGTCATGTTCTACTAGCCAATATCCCTCAAACCTGATGGTATGTTTTCGCGTGCGACGCACATGCCCAAGAGGCTAAAGCGGGTGCGTGCGACGCACACGCCCGAAGGGCTGAAGCGGGCGCGTGTGAAAAGCGCGCGTGTTGCACTCGCGCCTATGGTTTCTCAATTTTGCCCCTCCACCTTTAGGAAAATTGTGATTCTGCCCTTGCCCGCACAAAATTCCAATTTTGCCCCTTGGGGTGTGCAAACTTACGATTTTGCCCTTTTGGGCGTAAAATTCCTGTTTTACCCCTTATAAGTAAAATTCAAATTCTGGCCTTGCGTGCAAAATTCCAGTTTTACCCCTTTTGCACGTGATTTTACTGTTCTTCCCTAAAGTGCAATTTTATGAATTTTTTAATAAAATTAAATGTCTAGTGATCCGTATATATTTAATTAATTAAGGATTAGCCACAACATCTTTGATTATATTAAATTATATACATTAAGAGCCTTTGGATCACATATAGTTAAAGACATAATTGTAATTATTCACATTAATATTATGAATTTTATCCCACGGGAAATTTTATATATTACTGTGATTAATTAGGATGAAATATTATTTTATCTTTCTTAATTTACCCACAGGGATTAAGGAAGGGAATATAATTTGATAGTTTCATCATGAAGCAATTATGAATCAATTTAAATTAGAAACTTAGCCCACATGTAGTTTTTGATGCTATGTGATTCATATTTTAAAACATGTTTTACATTGGTAAAATATGATTTAAGTTTATTTGCCTCAAATATATTGATATATAAGTTTTCCTTGATTATGATGCAGTCTTACCACCTACGATTAGTTCTAGTATAATTGTTTCCGAGCTTAATGGAAATAACTTTAAAGAATTGAGAGAATTAGTTCTTCTTCAATTGGGGTGCATGGATATTGATTATGCTCTTAGGTCAGACGAACCACCTAAACCTACTGAGAATAGTACTCATGCTGAACATACTCATTATGCTCAATGGGAGCGGTCCAACCGTCTCAATGTGATGTACATAAAGACAAAACTCTCTGCTAGCATTCATGGTGTCACGCTCCAAACCTCGAGCGCGCCAACATCCCACCATGGTCATGTAAATGCGACATTCCTAGGTAATGTCGCCGACCCTATTCATTTTCTTATTGAGCAAGCAAAACGTATTATAAAACCTCTAACAATAAAATACGGGATAGAAAAGCATAAAACAAATTCACAACCAATTACTTACATAAACCAACGGGAGTTACAAACGAAGGCCTATAGCCAAAAGTCTACAAAAGACCGGCTCTAAAAAAATGAACTGTCCTACGACCTACAAGTTGGACATGTTCTCCAATCCTCATGACTTCACCTCTGCAACTCCTCAATGTCAACCAAAGCTATCTAGCCGCTCCGTCCACCAGGGATCTGAAATTCTAATCCCCAAACCGGGATGAGACAATGTCTCAGCAAGTTCAACCCCCTAAACCCCTATTAGAAAGAAAATTCGCCCAAGGGTGGCCTAGCCACAACATCAAGAAGACTTACCTCGCCTTAGTCTTCATCTGCAGGTTAGCACAGTTTATATAATTCAACCACGTGCAGTTATGATAACCAAACAACTGTGGCACAACCACATTTATCAAAACAATTCAACCACTTGGATCGTCTCAGCGATCAATCGACTCGGCCGATTACATGTCATTCTAGCCAATCAATCACTGCTTCCAATCGCGACCCTATAGGAAGGCTTAACAACCAGTGGTAATCACGGCCCCACTCGACACGACCTTTAATTAGGTGGTAGATCTCAGTCTGATGGGCACGACCTCTAATAGGTGGTCAATCACGGCCCCACTGGGCACAACCTTTAATAGGTGGTCAATCACGGCCCCACTGAGCACGACCTCTAATAGATGGTCAATCACGGCCCCACTAGGCACGATCTTTAATAGGTGGTCAATCACGGCCCCACTGGGCACGACCTCTAATAGGTGGTCAATCACGGCCCCACTGGGCACGACCTCTAATAGGTGGTCAATCACGGTCGTTCTTCCATCAAATTTTGCCACTTGGAATTTTATGAAAAGAATCATTATTTATCGCAATCACACTCATTTTGCCACAACCAATCATCAATTTCAGATTCTAAATGCACAGCAGCGATCGGCACGAAATTATGAGAGAATAAGGTCCCGACGAAATTTTCGAAATTTAATAAATAATTAATTATTCCGTAAATTAATTAAATAATAATATCCATATTTTTCACAATCCACACTCAATTTATAATATCCAACCATCAATTTCAAAATCCGAATACACATCAGTGATCGGCACAAAATTCTAAGCAAATAAGGTCCCAAGATAATTTTTGGAATTTATTAAATAATTAATTTTATTCCGAAATTTATTTAAATAATAATATTTTAATAATTTCGAATAAATATATATTATTAAATTATTTAATAATTTCAGAATACTTAAATAAATAAATAAATAAATTCCTTTAAGTCACATCAAAGCTTATATTAATATAAACATACTTAACTTTAAACTAAACACACTTTAACTTAATTAAACACCATAATCTAATCATCAACCAAATAAACTAATCTAACCACCTAAACTTACTTAACTTAGACTAAGCACACTTAAGGCATCATTAACCGTCTAATCAAGATTTAGTGAGCTAAACTTACCGGATTAGCGAGCCGAGCCGACCAAAACGACGGGGACGACGCGAGGATCTACTTTCCTCAGGGCGGGCCGAGCATCCGGGCTCGAGAAGGCGGCCAAAACGGGCCAAAACCGAGCTATCATACCCATTTTTGTAGCTACTATTTTGGGGTTGAGAAGGGCGGATCCGGCGTCGGCTTGGGTCGAAACGGGTGGAGAAGACCGGCGGGGCTTGGACGGGCCGGTGGGGAGGTCAATGGCGGCTCATGGCGGCGGGGACGAGCTCCAGCAGCTCTTCGAACTCACGAACCGAGATAGACGAGGATGGCCAGGCATCGGCCAAGTGCGGGGCGGCGGATGGCGGTCTGGCTCCGACGGCTTGCTGGTTGATCTTCGCTGCTGCTAGCGCTCTCAGATCTGCTAGAGACGTCGAGCATGAGCAGGAGGTGCAGGAGAGAGGGAGGCAATGGCACGGGCAGGCGGCGAGCGGCCTTGCGGTGCGAGTGGCGGCGGCAACTGGCGACGGACGGAGCTGAGGGCTGCTGCATCTGCCTTCTTCGATTGATGGGCGAGCGAAGAAGGAGAAGAAGATGGAGAGGGGGGTGCCGACGGGAGAGAGAGAGGGAGGAGAGAGAAACCAAGGGGGGCCACTTCTCTCATTTTCTTTTCTTTTTCTTTTTCTTTAATCCAACACAAATGGCCCACCATGACCTAAGATGACATCACCTTCCACTAAATTCAAATCTCCCACAACAATCTTCAATGGGTCCAATTCCATCCTCCGTCGTGGCACACAAATTCTTAAACTTTGTACATCCCATTATTCAATTCTCTTCTAATTGAACCAAATTGAAATCCATAAAATTAATCAAATATCAACACATTTAAATTCATATCTTCACTTGTCCACATAACCGACTTAAGTCCCAAAAGCACAACCAATGGCGGGCCTACTAATTTTCCAAACCAAATTAGCCATAATTTGATTTAATTGCTGAAAAATTCTAATTACATGAAAAATCTTCCGAAGATGAGTCAATATTCCTAAAATGATTTGTGACACACCAAGACTTCCAATTTCTGAATTCGATCTCAATTCCACGGTTAATTTCACTTTGGCACGATATTAGCGCGGCCCAACCTATCGGGTAGCCTTTAGAAATTTTCATGCATTTGACCTGTGGTTGATCATCTCAAGCCACAATGTACATCTTTGAAACATTGGCGACTTTCGGTTGTCAAGGTAATCTCAAGGTTTCAAATACGAACACATGGTACCCAAACGACAGAAAAGTCGGTCCAGTGCCGATAGACAAGAATTGTGCGATCTGGTGGAATCACCCACACTCGATCGCATGCCTCTGTCGAGTTGACCTATCTCCGGTCTCTAATCGATTTTTAACTGTGCCGTAATGACCCTTGCAGATTAGCTCGGTCGAAAAGTCGCTTTTTGGTCAAATTCTCGAGTCTGATGCTTTCGAATTTCTTAACGGCTTCACCTGATAGACTAATTTTCACATGAGTGGCCGACTCAAGGAAAAGAACTACATGCGTGCCAACGAAATGCCCGTCTCAATTTATTGAAAATAGAATTGGAAAATCGGGATGTCACATGTGATTCAGTCATTCAGCATAACAGTGCCAAGGAATTGCTGAAGGCTATTGACGCACAATTCGAGTCTTCAGAGAAGGCACATGCCATGACCCTAATTATGAAGTTCTCATCATTGAAGCTTACTGGTGTAAGAGGTGTGCGTGAGCACATCATGAAGATGAGGGATATTGCAGCTCAGCTGAAGAATCTTGAGGTTGGGATATCAAAATATTTTCTTGTATACTATATCCTAAATACTCTCCCACAAGAGTATGCCCCCTTCAAGATCTCTTACAACACACATAACACTAAATGGTCAATTAATGAACTCATGACCATGTGTGTTCAAGAGGAAGAGAGGCTGCTAATGGAGAAAGGAGAAAGTGATCATATGGCAACGCAAGATAAGTATAAAGGGCAAGGCAAGCAAAAGGGAAAGGGTAAGATGCCTCTACCTCCCCAAGCTGGCATTAAAAAGGAATCCAAGTGTTTCTTCTATTAAAAAAAAAAAGGGGGGCATAAGAAGAAGGATGGCGCCAAATTTAAGGCATGGCTAAAAAAGAAAGGTAACCAACTCACATGTGCATGTTATGAAACTAATATGGTTGATGTGAGTCACAACACTTGATGGATTGATTCTGGTTCTACAATTCATATTTCGAATTCCTTGCGGGGTTTTCAGAATCGGCGAAAACCAGTGGGAAGTGAACAAGGTATCTATTTGGGAAACAAAATGTGCTCGCATGTGGAAGCTATTGGGACATCCAGATTAGTTCTCAATAGTGGTTTTGTTTTAATTTTGGAAAAGACCTTTTATAGTCCTAGTTTTTCTAGGAATTTAATTTCAGTTTCAAGACTTGTACCTTTGGGATACTCCTTTGAATTTTCAAATTCAATATTCAATTTATCGTATAAATCTGAAATTGTTGGGGGTGGTATTTTGTCTAATGGTCTCTTTCGAATTAATTTATAAAACAATGCCATTAATAATGCGATGCACGTTCATGATAATGCTGGGATAAAACGATGTGTTGTGAATGAGGATTCATCTATGTTGTGGCACTGGAGGTTGGGACATATCTCCATGTATAGAATTAAGAGACTAGTAAATGATGGAGTACTTAATACTCTAGATTTTACTGATTATGATACTTGTGTAGATTGTATAAAAGGGAAAACAGACCAACAAGTCAAAGAAAGGTGTTAAGAGGAGTATAGAAATATTAGAAATCATACATACAGACATTTGTAGTCCAGATAGTCAGAGATACTTCATTTCTTTCATAGACGATTATTCACAATTCATGTATCTCTACTTGCTTCGTAATAAATACGAAGCACTGGATGCCTTTAAGGTATTTAAAACCGAAGTAGAGAAACAATGCGACAAGCAAATTAAGATCGTGAGATTAGATAGAGGTAGAGAATAATATAGTAGATACACTGAAGATGGACAAGTACCTGGTCCATTTGTGAAGTTTCTTGAAGAGCATGGGATTATTGCCCAATACACTATGCTTGGTTCACCAGACCAAAATGGTGTCGCAGAAAGAAGAAACCAAACATTATTGGACATGGTGCGGAGTATGCTTAGCAACTCCAAACTTCCTAAGTTTTTGTGGAATGAGGCTCTTAAAACGGCTGTGTATATATTAAACTAAGTTCCAACCAAGGCTGTTCCAAGGACGCCTTTTGAATTATTCAAAGGATGAAAACCAAGTTTGCGACATGTACGTGTTTGGGGATGCCCATCTAAAGTAAGTCTACAATCCACAAGAAAAGAAGTTAGATCCAAGGACTATGAGTGGGTATTTCATTTGATATACCGAAAAGTCCAAAGAATACAGATTTTATTGTCCATCTCACACCACTAGGTTTGTGGAATTAAGAAATGCTAAATTTCTTGAAAATGATCTGATTAGTGGGAGCGATCAATTCAAGGACTTTGTTCCTGAAGAAGATCATTCAGATACTCAACCTTCCATCTCAAATACTGGATTAGTTGTTGCTTACAGCACCCCTTCAGTTCAACCGGTCGCTGAGCAACCAATCATTAAAGATCCACAATCTGCTAATATTGATCCGGTAGACCAAACTGTTCAGGAATTACCAAATATTGTTGAACTTCCAGTAGAACAACATATTCCTCAGGAGGATGTTGATGCGACATTAAGAAGGTATACTAGAATGAAGAAATCAGTAATTCCTAATGACTACATTGTGTATTTACAAGAATCCGACTATAATGTTGGAGCTGAAAGTGATCCTGAGTCGTTTTCACAAGCCATGAGTTGTGATAAATCTAATTTATGGTACAATGCCATGAAGGAAGAGATGAATTCTATGGCATCAAACAAAGTCTGGGATTTAGTTGAGTTAAATGATGGTGCAAAGGCCATTGGTTGTAAATGGGTCTTCAAAACTAAGAATAATTCATTATGCAACATAGAGAGATACAAAACCAGACTCATTGCCAAGGGATTTACTCAAAATGAGGGAATCGATTACATGGAGACGTTTTCTCCTATATCCAAGAAAGATTCTCTTCGTACTATTTTGGCATTGGTTGCTTATTTTGATATGGAATTACATCAAATGGATGTGAAAACGGCATTCCTCAATGGAAAATTGGAAGAAGTGGTTTACATGAAACAACCAGAATGATTATTCTCTAATGCTGATGAGCATTTAGTATGCAAGCTTAAAAGGTCTCTATATGGCTTGAAACAAGCATCTCGCCAATGGTACTTAAGATTCCATGAGGTCATCTCTTCATTCGGTTTTAAAGAGAATGTCATGGATCAATGTATATACCAAAAGGTTAGTGGGAGCAAAATTTGTTTCCTTGTGCTATATGTAGATGACATTTTACTTGCAACCAATGACAATAGGTTATTATATGAAGTGAAACAATTTCTCTCTAAGAGTTTTTATATGAAGGATATGGGTAAAGCGTCTTATATCATTGGCATTAAGATCTATAGAGATAGACCTCGAGGTATATTAGGACTATCTCAAGAAATCTATATTAATAAGGTTTTAGAGAGGTTTCGGATAAAAGATTATTCACCAAGTATAGCACCCATAGTGAAGGGTGATAGGTTTAATTTAAACTAATGCCCGAAGAACGATTTTGAAATGGAACGAATGAAGAACATCCCATATGCTTCTGCTAGTGGAAGCTTGATGTATGCTCAGGTTTGCACTCGACCTGACATAGCCTTTGCTGTGGAAATGTTGGAAAGATACCAAAGTAGACCGTTTTACGTGAGAAATGAAATAAGAACGACATAAACCCATTTTGATGGATTTGAGGTCCAATTGTGAATCATGACATCTGTTAAACTTGTGATCATGAGAGACCTCGAAAGCACACATGTGACGGAGTGCATGCAAGTGTCACAGTCCGTGAATCCTCCCGTACTCGTGACACTTGTGAGTGGGGCTTGGGGTTATTTGGTGAAGAGTGTGAGGCAGAAGGGTAGAACACAACTGGTCCGTGGGAGTGGCGTTAGGATGGTTGGTGCTAGGAGTTCTAGGATAGAAGGATTATATCACTTAGGAGCTTTGAAGACGGGGTAGGCCTCCCATGCACAAACTAGTCGGGAGCTGGTGCCGCTCTCCTGACGAGGCCATAGCAGGCCGAAACCAGTTGTTGTGCCTAAAGAGAACTGTTGTCTTACTCGATGGACTAGACGCCCGAGCGAAGCTGGGCGTGGTAGGATCTCGTACGAATAATCATTCACCGTATCGTTCGTGGAACAGCTAAAGAAAGGGCTGGCCTGGCGAATTCCGCTCGCTAGGCGCCCATGGGTCGTTTCCGAGGCCAAGGAAATTCTCAGCCCGTGACACAAGTCTCTCCACATTGAGTTATCAATAAATTTGCCTTCACCGAGATCATGCATGTGTGATATTTACCTATTCCTTGGCTGCAAACTTATGGTGCTGGCCGGTAATGTGAAGGAACCCAGATCTTTACAAGACAATTTATTAGATACATGCATATACAGTAATCTGCTTTCGGCATGCAAATAAATTATACAAATTTAATTCATGTATTCTTCTACCTACTTTAAAACCATGGATTAATAAGGTGTGCATGTACTGTATGCCCACCCTTAACATCAATCATCAGTTTATCGTAAATGAGAAATTTTGTAGACACGCCTGAGATTGGAAACCTTTTTCCGCCCCCCAAAATGCATGGTATCTCACTCGGGAAAGGGGAAAAGAAGTGTGTTCTCTAAGAAAAAGTATTCATTTCGATTGAAACAACTTTGACAACTTTCTTATTTTCATTACATGAAATACATGACTTAATAAGCATCTTGTA
Organism: Eucalyptus decipiens; assembly: GCA_014182575.1. Taxonomy (NCBI): domain Eukaryota; kingdom Viridiplantae; phylum Streptophyta; class Magnoliopsida; order Myrtales; family Myrtaceae; genus Eucalyptus; species Eucalyptus decipiens. The sequence continues at coordinate 34,902,142 of CM024612.1, read as the reverse complement.
ACAGAGACCGTTATTCACTTCATAACCCCGTAAACGTAAAGCTGAACAAGCACTGTAGGCATTTACCCCTTTTAACACGCACCACCCACCACACTCATCACGTAAAAGAAAGAAAAAAGAGAATACGAACCCACAGTTTCACGACATCATCTGATAATCACACCTCACGTACATAATCAGAGGGACTTCAACTCAGATTAATTAAGACCTCTCACGTTTAAGGACATTGGAAACCAGGAGGGACCTTCTTGGAACAAGCATTGAGGAGCAAGCCGAGAGAGAGCGAAACATCAAGTTGAAGGCCCAAAACATCAGCGTCGATGGCAATGCATAGGCACGCCGCGGCTTCCACGTCTGAGAGGCCACCGATGAGAGAGCAGCATGGCTCTTTCCGAGGCGTGCCGGCGGTGACATTGAGCAAGCTACCCAATAAGTCGAGGCAGACGCCTAGTTTGAGGGCGTTTTCGGGGCAAGAAGCAGCAGCGGTTGGGATCGGGTTCGGTGTCCATGCAGTGGCCAACGAGGCGAAGATGATGTTGAGAGAGAGAACGAGAGCGAGTGTTGGGTAGCTCTTGGAAGCCATAGTATAAGAACGTCACGAAACCCTAGGCTCGTCTTTGTAAAATGTGTGTTTTGGGCTGCAGAGAGAGTTTAGGGGGAAGTGGTCTTTTATAGGGTTTCGGAGGCCTTACTGTTTTTAGCTGGCGCAACAAGCAATTCCTCTGGTGACAATTTTGGATGGTTCTAATCTCGTGGAAAGTGGCAAATTGCCCTTCTTTTTTCTCTTTAGCGTCTGATTGATTGATTGGTTTCTTGATCTGCTTTTGACTTGGTTTGAGGCCTTGATCTGACTAATGAAATACATCCAAGACTTTAAAATGGGGTAGGGTTTTTCCTATTCCATGCATGATATGGTAAGAGAAGGATGCAATCAGTTAAAAAATCAATAAATTAATTCGTCCGTTTAGTGCTTATCACTATCATTCTGCTGTTCAATGAAATGGATGTTAATATATAAACTTGGATATTATTCATGGATTTCTCATATCCCCTATAATTTCAACAGACTAATTGAACTCAAGTCGTAATTAAATTGTGGCAATGAAATGAAATCAATGTACCCAAAAAGCTCAAAATTTATCCTTTTTTTCTGGTCCGCAAAAAGTATGGCATTGTTCGTTGGCCATGGCCCATGGTACGCAGAATAAAATGCAAAATGCACATAATAGTTTGGCACAAGCTTGTCCCTTGCAGCGAGTGTCAACCGTTTAATAATGTTGTTCTATATTGGCTTGTTCTTGGTGGATGCAAGTGTCGCGAGTGCTCAAAGAACAAATTAACCCCCACATTGTTAATCTAATGAACCTCCATAACCTGATCCACATCGCGCCAAAGATAGGACGCGCCGAAGAGATCTTGTCCCAACCAACTTTAACCTTTCTGCGATTCACACCGTGTGGAAGCGAGAAGCATTGCGTAAGCGTTTTAGTCAAAGAGTTTGATGTTGATTTGGTGATAAGGATTAATTATTTTTAAATGTTAGTGATTAGAAGTTCCTCTGGATGATTCGAGCTGGCTCTTACGACTCCCTTCAGTACATTTTTCATCTCAGGGGGTCTCTGTATTGGCACTTGTCTTGACGTGTACTGGGCTAGGGGCTAGCCGAATTTGAAGGCCTCCGTGATGGATTAACGTGTGTTTACATTAAGAACGTATACGACATTTATTTCCAACCTTGATTGAAGTGACGTGTTCCAACCTTGATTGAAGTAACGTGAAACGGAAGATTATAGTTTCTATCTTTATATCTGTAAATCAAATTTTTCCTATGAAAAACTTGTCAAACATCTGAAAGGGATTGATAGAGTTGAAGAATAGAAAAATAGGAAATTAAATAGAAAAAGATGGCCTTCGGTGTGTCTCACATCGTATATCCAACTAATATCCATTCTCGTATTAGTGTCATAACTTTTCATGAACCAATGTGCACCGTAAAAAGATCGGTGAATACATGCTCAATTCCCAGCACCTGTTGTTTTATTTTAGAATCCTTTGAAGACCTAGTTCTCTTTCATCCAAATGTATCAACGAAATAGAAGGTTAACATGTCAAAGACTCGCACTTGCCATATACTTTGCATTTGCAGAAGTTGCATCAATCAGTAGAAACTCCCTATTTTATGCATCAGAAATAGGCTTTGACCTTAAAGACTCCTGACCATTAGAACATGTTTTATAAACTTATCGTGCATATCCCCCAAGAGATTTGGATGAGTGCATTTAAGCATTTGACCGGAAAAAATATACTAGAAGTATCAAAATTTTCACCGGGAGAACCAACTTAGCATTATTGTAACATTAACTAGTCCTAGATGTGTGGCTCACTGAAAAATCGAGCTCTTAAAAATACAACCCAACGAGGATGTTTACACCAGATATTTAGTCCCAAATTAGCTTAATTTGATCTTCTCACCAAGCCCTAGCTTCTTTCCACAAACCCTAGCCCTAATTTCACTTTCAATCCCACATTTTGAAGTTAATTCCCAATTTGTTGCTGAATTTGGCAATGGCGGTCATCCTACGTGCTCTCTTATACTCCCTCACTGCGCCGCCGCCCTCATCTTCCTCTTGCTCGCGCTCTCGGACTCTACTTTCTTCGCCGTCCAGGCCTTCGACAACATCGCCGCTCAGGGTGGTCCAGAAGTCGATAAAGGTGAGGCTGTTGCTATCAATAAGCAACACGCCGGGGATGAAGCTCACGAGCTCATTGGACGACCGTAGTCATCTTTGCCTGAGTTCATAATATTGTTCTGGTAAGATTTCCACACAGATTTGCCACGTTGAATTGTTAATTTTCTAATGAAAGCCATGTAAGAGCGTATTTATCATGAATTAGTGCCCCATGGACACTTGTAGAATACCTTGATAAAAGAAAATTTGTCCTTTTCAACACATTGTCTTTTCCTTATTTCGTGTAATCCGTGTGTTGGAATGAAAACAATTATGATTAGTTAGTGTTTTGGAGGCACTCGTTAATAAGACTCATATACGTAACAGTTCTTTTATTCAAATCACAATGTCTCCTATTTAAGGTAAGTTTCGGGTTATACACATTGCCTTGTGAGTGAAGTCTTACATCCATGGTGAAAAGAGTTTAGCTAACATCAAATCTCCATAGACAGGATGGTATGCATGCATTTGAGAGGCCGAGTCGAGCCAAAATTTCGAATACCATTGGTTGTTAAAAAGATAATTGGGTATAATATTGTAGATTTGACTAATGGACGGTGAATTGTGGTTGACTCCACTAAAAAGTCGAGTCATAATCGTCATTGTTTAACTTAATAGCTGAAATCAGTAAGCAAATATAGGTATTACTTAGACATATTGATCGCCTATTTTCTTGGCATTAGGCAGCGAGTTATAGACAGGTAATCACCAATCTATCTTTATCCATAACCATAGGCTAATGCAATCTCTGTTTCAATAATATTCCCTAAAGACTAGATGTTCAGCCCGAGAAGGCCAGGTGAAAGATGGAATAATTGGAGAAACTAAAATATGTGGAAAAACCGGAATTGCTAGCTATGCTATCTCATGCATCTTCCACGTACGCATGCAACGGAATGATCTGAACTCCAAGCCTTTCTGGAGACCTCACGGGAATGTCTAAACATGTTGATTGGCCACTCTTGTATATGAAAATATGATACAAATATGACAATTTTTTTTCCAAATTAATGCGTGATGAAGAATCTCTTCCTCTCTTTGGCAGCAAAAGAATTCCTGACCACCCACATGGGATCCCAAACTCTTATGCCTCAATCTCATCCTCAATCTAAAGAGACTCTCCATGCAAAATCACTTTTAACTATAAGCAGCCTTTTTCATCCGTTTTGTCATCAGTCCTAACCCTAATACAGGCCTTTGTGCATGTTTCAGTGAGGAAAACAGATGGCTTCATCCAAGAACACCTCACACCATCTTTTGCCTTGTTCCTCTCCATCAACCTCCTCTTCTTTGCTCTAGCGAGTGGCTGTAACAGTTGTGGTTATCAAAAACCGACCCCATCTCCGAAGAGAAGTGCTCAAATTGGGGGTTTGCGCGACGTTGTTCAACGGACCAGTCAATGCAGTGATCAGGTCACCACCGGACACTCCATGCTGCTCAGCACTCGAAGGCCTTCTTGATCTCAAACCAGCGTTTGAAGCCAACGTCCTCGTGATCAATTTGAACATCCCCATTTCACTGAGCCTAGGCGAGAAGCTCCCAACTGACTTCCAATATGCCTGACCCAAGAGCACTTATGTCTTTTCTTAACTTGTGTATTACGCACCAAATTTCATGGTCTCATTCTGCGTTTTGGGCGGTGTCGTTGCTTTGATTAGTGGTGGGAATAAATTCTTCTGTTTAGGATATGGATTACTGCAGTGATTTCATTTGTGCAAGTGGAAGAAAATGCATGTCTGTATCATCTATCATGTCCAGCTGTGGTGGATAAAAAGACACCATAGTACAATCATACTACATTATACCTTGCCAACTCGATAAGTAGATCATGACAATCAATAAATTCAATATTGCAAGTTGTAAATTAAATTTTTGCATTCATCAGAACACTGTCGTGCTGTGCTAAGGACTCAAAAGTTATTAAAGAATTATCATTACTGCACCTTCGAAAGGAATATTTAGGTGTATAACTATTATGACGCCTAGAAGAAATCTTTTTTATTTGTTATTAGTCAGCAAAAACGTAAGTTCGCCTTCAAAATTATGGATGACCCCACTTCCATGGATTCATGCTACCACGATAAAACCTATCTATATGGGCCATCTTTAGCAACATATGTTTGGTGTTTTTTTTTTTTTTTTTTTTTTTGGTAAAGAACATATGTTTGGTGTTACCGCCTGCAACTACCAATAATTTCAATGGTTTTGATTCACGCCTTTAAAATAATTCTCTGGAAACATATGTCAACGCATTCTGATCAGGATCTCATGAACTCAATCTTGGCCTAATGATCTGGTTTTTGTGGTGTCCATTGCAACACGTAATGTAAAGATACTTGTTTTTGTTGTTACGTTATTATCATATGATATAGGTTCTAAAGCTTGAGCCCTATTCTGCTTCCCAAAATATAGGTTTTCCGCTTGGTGACGGCAATCCATGGATCGCAAGTTGCAAGAAATCGGGACGTGGCGGGAATAGAACAGCGAAGACGACAAAAAAACCTTAAAAGTTGCGGATAATATGGACGGATTTTTATAATCCAAAACTATTGTGAATGCATGAATATTTGGTGGGTCCAAAAGATTTCTATGATGAAACTCTTGACGTCCACGAACCAGTAGCTTTGTGAAGAGAATTCATACTTTTATATATATATTTTAAATCAACACGGTGTGAACTGAATGATTAAGTCAATCACATCTTTTTGTATTGGGTAATAAACCAATAATAAGTTGAATCCTAAAATGCTTACTCATAGATTTCATGAAAAAATCCACCTATTTTACTAATTGAATCATAATTGCACAATATCTAACGAAAGGGAGAAACTATAATTCAAAAACATTTAAAACATAATTCCTCCAAAACGTTTTTAGATTTCAATTTCAATCTTCC